>ML270311.1:382-20396 GCA_005239495.1 Nicotiana undulata | reverse complement strand
TTCCATGTATCGATGCTCCGGAAGTATGTTGGTGATCCGTCTCATGTGATAGACTATAGCACAATTCAGCTTGAGGGGGATATGTCTTATGAGGTGGAGCCAGTGGCTATTTTTGCTCGCGAGGTCAAAAAGTTGAGATCAAAGGAGATAGCATCAATGAAGGTTCAGTTGAGGCCAGTGAATGAGGCCACCTGGGAGACCGAGCGGGAGATGCGGAGCAGATATCCTCACTTGTTTGAGACCCCAGGTATGTTCCTAGACCCGTCCGAGGACGAACAGTTACTTTAAGAGGGGGAGAATGTAAGGACCCGGTCCATCGTTACACAGTATACGCATCTATTCCTTTATTTCTGTCTTGTAGTAGCTCGGTTAGGCTGTTTATGGAGTATTGGGGTTGGTTGGTTCGGGTTCGGAGTGAAAATAGAGTGGATTGAGATACTTAGTCTCTAACAAGAGCTTTAGAGTTGGAAAAGTCAACTCGGAGTTGACTTATTGGTAAACGAACTCGGAATGCGGATTTTATGGTTCGGATAGCTTCGTTAGGTGATTTGGGACTTAGGAGTGTGTTCAGAATATTTTTAGGATGCCCGGTTTATAATTAGGCTTGAATTGGCGAAGTTAGTATTTTGGCGAATTCCGGTTGATAGGCGAGATTTTGATCCGAGGGTCGGAATGGGATTCCGAGAGTTGCTGTAGCTTCGTTAGGTCATTTTGGACTTGCCCGCAAAATTTCAGGTCATTTGGAGATGTTTTTGTTGGGTTTTTTATCAAATGCGTCTTTTGGAAATTTTTGGGAATCATAGGCTTGAATCGGATGAGAATTTATGGTTTTGATTTTGTTTTTGGTGTTTTAATGGCTCAACTAAGTTTGAATAACCATGTTGGATATGTTGGTAAGTTTGGTTGGGGTCCCGAGAGGCTCGGGATAGATTTCGGACGTTAAACGAAGGAATTGTGACTTGAAATGCATCTGAAGCTGCTACTGATGGTGTGATCGCACCTGTGATGATTGGGCCGCAGGTGCGGACATCGCATGCGCGAGAGTGAAGTCGCAGGGGCGGAAATTCATCGCAAGGGCGGAAGAAAGGTCGCACCTGCGAGGTCGCAGGTGCGGGGGATGGGTTAGCAGGCGCGGACTCTGAGAGTTAAGCGAAGGATCACAGACGCGGTAAATGTGTCGCCCCTGCGGGCCCGCCGTTGCGGTGAAGCGATCGCAGGCGCGGAGCTTGGGCGTTTAAGTGACGTCCGCAGGTGCGGTTGAAATGTCGCGCCTGCGGAGCCGCAGGTGCGAGAAATGCACCGCCGTTGCGGAAATGCCTGGGCAGAACTATAAAAAGGCAGCCTTCGCGAAATTTGTTCTCTTTCAACATTTTTACACACGGGTTGAAGGTTTTGAAGGCATTTGAAGAGGGATTTCGTTGTTTCTTCAAGGAGGTAAGTTTCTTGGACTCAAAACTCGTTGTGTTGTTCATTAAGAACGATTTTAGGTTGAAATCATGGGTAAAAACAGTAGAAAAATGGGGGTTAGGGCTTGGGTTTAAGAGAGGAAGAATGGGGGAATTGGAGGACCATTTGAGGTCCTGTTTTCGTGTTCTTGGTATGGTTAGACTCGGGAAAGGTCAAGGGACCTAGTGTTGTGAAAATTTCTGACTTTCGAGACGTGGGCCTGAGGGTCGGGTTTTGACCGAATCCGGGATTTTGGTATTTTTGCTAAATTTTGATTTGGGGATTGTTCCTTAGCACATTGTGACGCCATGTAATTGATTATTGATAGATTTGGAGCATTTGGAGGCCGATTCTCGAGGAAAGGGCCAGGCCGAGTAGAGTTGAGCCGGTTTCGAGGTAAGTAAAGGCTNNAACAAGTATAAATGATAAGACTTCATGTCTATCTGTGGAGACCGGAAAGGGTCCGTTACTGTTATTTCTATTGTGAACTTTACTTGTGCATACTCAGTCCTGTTATTATACACATATTCGTATTACAGTCTCAGAATTCATTTATTTATCATGCATTGCCATTGTTTGGGCTGTTACATAATGAGAGTATTGTGAGGAGACTGGTAATTCTGACTGAGTATGGGCCTAGAGCCAAATGTTGAGATGATACACCCTTCGTGGGATTGATGTATATATAGCGCTTGGGCCATATCCTTGGCGGCCCCTACGGAGTCTTTACACCCCCTCAGTGAGTGCACAGTTATTGAGGGATGGATTTCCCTAGACATAGATTTGTTCNTACGGGATGGATTTCCCTGGGCCAATGGCCAATTACGTGTACCGAGAGGACTACCTGTGAGAGTTGCATAATACATACATGGCATTTAACTGTTATTTACGGATATTGTCACTGATATACTCGGTTGTTCTTGCAATATTCATTATTTTAACTATGATTTACGGAGGTTGAGTTCGTCACTACCTCCTCAGACCGTAGGTTATTTTCGTTACTTACCTGCACACTGTGTGTGCAGATCCAGGTGCACCGAGATTTTACGCGGAGCAGTGATAGCAGCCATTCTCTCAGAGTCGGCGAGGTAGCAACTGGCGTTCGCTGTCCCGTCCCTCTTTTCCCTATTCTTCCCTTATGTATTAGAACTTTGAAACTTAAAACTTCAGTTTTATTATTCTCAGTTGTTTTGATGTTAGTAGCTCATGGCTGCGTGACTCCAGATCCTAGGGTGATTGTTGGAGCCCATTTCTTTTGTTAGGCTGTTTAAATGATTAAAAATGTTGGTATTTCTATGAATTGAGCCAATGACGAGTAAATTTATTTAGTAAATGAATTGAGTATTATTGTAACGGTTGGCTAGCCTGGTTCCACGACAGGCGCCATCACAACCCGAAAACGGGTCGTGACAAAACCCTCTCCCAAAGCTTAATCCCGGATGAAATATTATAGAAAATGGCTCAAATTCTCGAAGGCAGGTTTATATATAGTTTCTTGTCCTCTGGTTCCGCACCTGTGGCCACTTATGCGCACCTGAGGACCTGCACCTGCGGTCCCAGGTGCGCACCTGCGGAGAACACTCAAATACCAGACCCCACACTTGCGCTCAACCTTCCGCACCTGCGGCTTCGTAGGTGCGGCAAACCCTTCGCACCTACGGAACTCCCCCTGCCTACCAAATCCCGCACGTGCGCGCCCTTTCCGCACCTGCGGAGGTCGCACCTGTGCTCATCCATCCACATGTGAGGCCACACCAGATGGGCAACAATAGCATCCCTTCAACTGCAATTTTCCAACTTCTAAGCTTCCGACGACCATCCAAAATCAACCCGAGCCCCTCGAGACCCCAATCAAAAACAAAAAAAAGTCATAAATGATTACCCAGAATTAGCCGAACACCCAAAACAACATCGAAACTTCAATTCAACCCATGATTCAAGCCTACGATTTCTAAAACTTCCAAAAATCACCAACGATGCCGAAACCAACCAAAATACCTCCGAATGACCTGAAAATTCACACATGTCCAAAATGATACTACGAAACCGCTCTAACTTTTGGAATTCCATTCCGACCACGACAACCTATCTTCCACTGCCGACCGGAAATCGTCAAAAACCAACTTTCGCCAATTCAAGCCTAATTCTACACCAGACATCAAAACCACATTCATAACATACTCCTAAGTTCCAAATCACCTAATGAATATATTCAAGCTGTAAAATCTACATTCCGAGGTCGTATACCAATAAGTCAACTCCCAGTTGACTTTTTCAACTATTAAGCTAATTTAAGAGACTAAGTCTCTCAATTCTCACCACGACCACTCACATGCCGAACCAACCGTCCCAACAAAACACACAAGAGCTGAACCACACAAAATTAAGCAAAAATAGCAGAAATACAGCTAAACTCTCCAAACGACCGACCGGATCGTCACAATCATGAAACTTATCATAATGGCTGATGTCATGAGAATGAATGTGTAAAACGTTTAACTTAGTTTTCCACCTAATCCCAAATTACCCCTAGACATTTGTTTGGTTAGCTCTTAGAAGCCAAGTGGGGGTGGGGTGGATAAAGTTAACCTTTATCCACTTATTAGGTAATGCTCGTTACCCGTAATTAATCAATTACATGCATAATTAAGTATTATTTTAAATTACTTAAAATTTTACTTATTTTAATACATATTATACATTCTATTATCATGGTCATATGGTACCTTGTATGGTACTAGTACATAAATACCGGGTATTAATGTTCGGCCCGAATGTTATCCCAACATGCAAAACTCAGACGAAAATTTATTTCTTTGACTTGCTTCCCCTCTCACCTTCACGAATTTACTCATTACTTGTTTGAAATAGCATAATTCTTATAATCTCCAAATAATATTTTTCTTGAACTGATTTCAATTACCTTACGATAAATTCAACATACAATACTACAGGGTGCAACATCGTCGAAATTTAATACTGCGAAGCGTAACATCATCGTAATGTAGTACTGCAAGATATAACATCATTATAAAATAATACTGCGGGACGTAATATCGACGTAATATTGCTGGGCGTACTATTATCTTTTACATCTCGTACTTTTCTAAGCAGGATTTGTGACCATAAGACCCCGTAAGTTTAACAGCCTTGATACCGATATATACATTTTTATATGCTAGTTATATTGAGTGGAATATTTTTGTAAAATAATTTAAAAAAATACGATTTTATATAGTTATTAATATTACTACTTTCGTATATATATATTATATTATACACAATAAAATAAGGATATTTTGTTAGACATTATTTTAAGACAGATGAGTCTGAATAGATGATGGCATCTTTGTCATTTCAGTAGTTTTAGTTCATAAATTGCTAAAATACACATATTCCTGTTTCATATTTTATTTCGAATTTAAAAATATATATTTATAAGAAGAAATAAATTTACAGACAATCAAGGTGCAAATTATGGTGATTTTAGTGAGGAGATTGATTCTTTTTATTACCAAATAATGTACTACTAGCTATGCTGAGTATAACTAGAACTTATTTGACTGACTATACGTAACATATTTAAACTTATTTTGATTTCTTTGAAAGAATATTTGTGATTAATTAAAGTGCTTTTACTGTATTTTTAATTGATGGCCAAATGACTTCCATACTTTTAAATTAAGTTAAATAATTCGTTGTCTAGGCTAAAACAAATTAAGATATTAATCATTTTAATATTATCAAAAAATTTAAAATTATTATCTACGCACAAACTTGACATTGAATTACTTTATTTATATATTTCAAATGTATTTTAGTAACAGTGCCTTGCAAACTGAAGTTTTTATCAGATCCAATTAAAGGATTAAACTTGTATATTATATCAACATCTCTTCAGTTTTGGAGAAAAATAAATAATTTACAAGTTTAAGTTTGTTCAAGCAAGTGATTGATGCTATATGAATTACATTATCAACCTCCATTATTTTCCTCCAAACTAGTGATTGATATAATATTAAAATTAAAACATTTCATAATTATTTTGACAAGATAGTGATGCTAACTCAATTATATATATAAGTATGCTGGTTGCTGTTTTGAGTGCAACAGGTTTTCCTTCATCGCGATCGCGTAGGTATTGGTCAGTGTTGAATCGCCAACGCGTGGTCTAGGCCGCATTCGCGTAGAAGAAATAAGGCGGCAGCGGAATTAAGTGTTTCTCTATGTGGTCGCGTGAAGCCAATAGCGATCGCGTAGGTCTGAGGGATGTAAACACCGCGTTCGCGAACAATTGGAAGGTGGGATCGGGTTGCGCGCCGCAACAGGAGGAATAAGGGTGAGATATGAGGAGGGACAAGGATGGAATTGAAATTGTGATTTTGATAAAGTGAAAATTGTGGAACTTCCATTGTATATCTTTCTATGTGTTGTGCAGTAATTGTGTGAGTCTCTGTCTGTTTCTTGCCTGTGCATTATTGAGTTTACTAGAGTAAAGTTTGTTCATGCATACCAGTACAACTCAAATGTACTGACGTCCCTTTTGCCGGGGGCGCTTCATTCTTGTGATGATTGTAGGTGGTTCTATAGCAGGTACTTCAGCACACCGACAGTAGTGCCTCCTCTTCGTCCTATCAGCGGTTTTGGTGAGCCCTTCTTCTCTCGGGGCCCAGTGTGGTTCATGCCACCTTTCCTCCCGGATTTTTATTTTGGTACTTGTGTAAGGTATAACCGGAGCCTTGTTACCGGCAAGTATTGTATAACTCCATCGTACTCTTAGAGGCTCAGTATACAGGAATTGTGGGTTATGTACTTATGTATTTTGGGCGGTATGACTTGTAGACCACATAAAGTAGACTATGTGTTCTGGATATTTGTAAGTATTGTATCACTTGTTGGAAACGACAGACTTCTATGGTTTAATTTCAGATTGTAAGAATGCGTCTTAATTATATTTAAATGATGCACAACGGAATCTTTGGGGTAATACGTGGGAGGGAAAAAGGGAATCCAGGTCCGCTTGACTGGGACTACCCGGTCGAGTGCCAGTCGTGTCCGTTTGTTTTGGGGCGTGACAGTGGGCCCGGGGGGTTTCTCGGGCGATATTCTAATTTTGCGTATTAGCTTCGAATTAATTAGTTAGATTAATTTCTTAAAGTTATATTTACATTATGCAATTGAATAGAATAGATTTGGGCCATTTGGAGTCGAGTACTCGTGGCAAGGACGTGATTTCGAGTTGAGTTAACCAGTTGAGGTAAGTGGCTTGCCTAACACTGTGTTGGGGACTTTCCCTTAGGTTATGTTTTTGACATAAATTGTTGTGTGGGCGCCGTGTACGTGAGGTGACGAGTACGTACACGGGCCATTCTTTCAAAAATCCCATTTTTCCTTCGAAAATTATAAATGATTTTGTTCTTCTATTACATTACTTAAATGTCTTTAACTGTTTATCTTAGATTAGGGAAGCATGCTTATTTATTTTCATATTAAATTGCCTAATTAACATCTTTTGTGCCATGTTTAGTTAGTTTTTCCCTATTTTCGTACCTGTGTTTAGATGAACTGTTAAATTGATGAGTATCTGTCATTTACTTAGCATTGCATATTTAAATTGGGGAGTACAAACGTATTATGGGAGATCTCCCAAGCGCTGCATATTTAAATTGGGAGTACAGACGTATTAAGGGAGATCCCCCCTGTACTTTATATTTAAATTGATATTCCGTAATTATTTTACTGTGATATTTCTTCCTGTCTTATTTCTTTATATTTTTACCAGTAGGGCCCTGACATGATATCGTCATTACTCGACCGAGGTTAGACTTGACACTTACTGGGTACCAATTATGGTGTACTCATGCCCTTTTCTGCACATGTTTTTCGTGTGCAGATTCAGGTACGAGTTATCCTTCACGTGGCTAGTCGTTGCAGGTGTTACCAGGAGACCGTAAGTTATTTCTACCGCGTCCGCAGAATCCTCCGAGTCACTTTCCATTCTGATTTATACAGAGACTTCTATGTATTTTCTTTCCGGTTTTGTTTTAGAGCTACTGTAGTAGAGAAGCTTGTGACTAAATCGTGACGTTCCGGGTCTTTGGGGTTAAATTTGTATATGTCGAGCGGCGTTGATCTCTCCCTTCCTGTCTTTATTTTATCGCATTTTAATTAAGTTTTATTCGCAAATGTAGGCTTACCTAGTCGTAGAGACTAGGTGCCATCACGTTACCTTTCGGAGGGTAAATCGGGTCGTGACAGAAACCTGGGCCCTCATGTTATAATTGTTCCTTCTTCCTATCTCCATCTGAATCTGAACCAATGTTACTCTGCTACTTGGACCAAAATCGCCAATGGTTACTCTTTGCCGTTACCAAGAACATGTTGGGGTGACAAATAAGTTCATTGCTATTCGGGGATTGTACGATGAAAAAAAAATTCTTCAAGTGGAGCAGTGAAACCAGGTAACATTTTGTGTTATCCTTCGCCTTCAAATTGGACAACTCCCTTTGATTAGTAGAGATTAAGAAAGAAAGGTTAAATGGATTGATGCATAAAAGTTTGCTAATATGTGTTTCATTTGGTGTTCTATAATATGAGGTACAAGCTTCTTTATAAGAACGTGAGCTTTATTTGAGACTGCTTAATACATGGAAAAATTGTATATTGGATTAGGAATAGAAAGAATTGAAGAAGCTACATAATCTACGGATATGGGGTGATAGGAGTAGAGGAAGGCCATATCTAATTGTTGACAAAAGGACATAAAATTGTAAGCTAGAATGGGAGGGGTTCAAATATCTAAGATGGAAGAATGGAAGGGGAGATTCATTGGGCAAAGTAAAGCTGGGTGGTGTATATTTCTCTACCGACCACTAACACAAGTGGAGGAATCCTAATTCTATGAGATAAATGGTGGTGGTCGTGTAAAGATATTTTAACTGGTTGTCACTCTTATCTCTGTTGTTCTCTCAAATATTGAGTATTATTTCTCAAAAGCTCGGATGCATATGGACGAAATGCTTGAAATTAATAGAAAGACTAGGTTTGTGCTTTCTGTACTGAAGGACTATGGTTATAACTTGGGTGGTGAATTTAATGTCTCTAGATTCTCACGAGAAAGAATGGGAGATCTACTCCAAGTGTGTTAAGACTATCCCTTCTTTCTATTTGGCATGATCCATACGATACAAACAATACGAGCAAATGCACAACTTCCATAAATTACTCTATTCGTAGAAATGCTAGAGTTGTATCTATTCTTATTTTCCCATGTGTCATATTATTCTATCATCTGTTCATGTGTCTCAAAAATACGTAAGTTGGTAAAGTTTATTTCATGATATTAATCAGAGGCGTAATGGCCTTATGATGTACCGAGAGACCTTATTAACGTATTTCTTATGCATTTCATGCATTTATAAATGTACATTGACCCATGACCAGATGGCGTTATACACGCGTAGATATGTATATTGTATGGATATGGGATATGGGAAAAGGTTACGGCGTTATAAACGCACCACCACCTAATCAACTGGTATACGATGATGATTTTGCCCACACTGGCTGAGATTATATGATAGGATGCCCTCAGAGGCTTTATGATGTTATGTACGTACAGATCAATGCATTACATGACATTTATACGCATATGCATGACATTATAAATATTTCATGTTTTACAGAGCTATCCAGACTTATAGGTTGAGTCCTCTACTCCATGTTTCTTTCATGTCCTTTATATACTGATTTACATGCCTTATATACTCAGTACATTATTCTTTCAGATGTCATTTTGTTGGGGACGCTGCACTCATGCCTGCAGTTATAGACAATCAGTTTGACGAGCCTTCATAGTTGACGAGATTGGCTTTCAGCGAGGGATCGGTAACACTCCACCTCATCCGGAATGCAATCGATTCTATAAGTCACGTGTCATAAGTTTTATACAGACTTATGGGTAGGCCGGTACCCTTTACCATTTGATGTCAAATAATCTAAGAGGCTTTGTAAAAAAAGGTTCATTTTATACATATTGTCAATGGCCTTGTAGGCCCATATGTATTCATGTTTTAAGAATGATAGTTTATTGATACAGTGTTGCCCACTTATAGTTGTACATTACGACTTGTGGCCATGTTGGCCCAAGATAGTTACAAAAGGAATGAATGAGTTTCAGAGTGGTTCGCACGGGCCAGTGCGGCACCAAGTGCCAGCCACGTCTCCTAAGGTTGGGGCGTGATATTATTCCCCCCTTTGGAACATTCGTCCTCGAATGTTGAGTGATGCTCTTACCATTTTTATAACTTATAGCTCTTGTGAATACCTTAATACTCTCTTTTCCATTAAGGCAGTTGTTCTGTGAATAAATCCAAAGGCCGGGGCATTCCCCCCATTTAGGCCTCTTTCCCACGCCATGATTTGTGATAGAATTCCATCCAATCTCGTAACTGTTGCTACCTTCTATCATGCAACCTCTACGATACTGACCTTGTAAGTATGCCTATGAGACTATCCTCTCCTTTTTCCTTAAGCTTTTAGCCAACCTCCAGGCCTTATTTGTAAACATATACACGGCTTAATAAGATGCCTCTATAGGCATCTATAGGTGTACTGAAGTTCTTTACTCGGTACTATGTTGAACTTACGAATATTGATATCCCTTATTTCATAGATTTGTTTATTCATCCGAATGATTTTACTGCATCTAGATGTGTCATATTATATCATCACTTTTACTTTGACTTGTCGTTACTGAGGTATGCTACCAAACTCCAGGTTACTTTTGTTTCTGATGGCCTAATCTAGTTTCATACTTTGTATCTTCTATCCATTCATTGTTGATTCACTAAAGGTTAATCCATCATCTACCACTAATAACTTGATCTCTTATGTAACACCGCTGCTAGGGCTCGCGTCTCATCGGGGACATTTAGAGTAATTGGATTGATCTACTTGGGGGTGATATTATACTTCCATAACCGTACTTTATAGCATCCCAATGTGACTCACCTTATATGGGTACTTTAGCCCCTTAAAATTCATGCAATCATCTTCAAGCCATTACTCAATAGAAGGGCCAAACGTCATCCTTTATCTATCACGATTACACCCTTATTCCACTATCAGGGCAGTATTCCATCTTTTCTAAATGCTACTATTCTTAGACTGCTTTGAGTTCATTCAGACTAGACAGAGCTTTCTATAACTTCGAGAAATTATCAGCTCCCTTGTTTTCACGTGCTTAATCCCGAAAACTTGTCCGCTTTCTTCACCTTCTCATTTGCCTTCTTGTATCCTTACTCCTACCTTCCTAAAACTGTGTCGCTTTGCCATACTTAAGCTTGCAACCCACCCACACTATTTATATTAATCGCAACCTTCCTTCAACTTGCTTGCATCATAGGTGTTTTCCTTAAAAATGGTAATTACAATTAAATTTGATTGTGTGGTTCTAAAAATATATGATTTATTTTAATATTAGTTTTTAAGCAATAGATTCTAAGTGTAGGTAAAGAAAATAAGATAATGATTAAAGAAAGTTCTATATGCAAACAAAATTGCCTTAGGTCGGGGTCTCGAGTTGACCGAGATAGGGCCTCGAAGTCGAGGTATTGTATTAACAACGGGAGGTCGATGGATAACTAATAGTTCTAAGGGCCTCGATGAGGGATCTTTATGATTAATTATGAGTATTAAATGAAGAACAATCAATGAAATACAATAAAAATAAGTAATAAATCAACAGAGAGACAATAAAGTATGTTTGAGTTAGAGAGCAGAGAATTTTCTTGTTATTGTATTGAATATCATGTGTGCAAGAAAAGCTAAGGGTCCCCTTTATATAGGAGGGGGAATCTCATCATGGTACATGTATAATTATTATAAAAGTAAATAGTTGGTATATCTATTCAATGGTCAGGTACGGACTTGTACTATTCTTGCAGCTATTTGTCAGCTTTAGCCATGTGTTCTTGGGAATCCCGCACCTTTCTGCGACGGGCTCCGATAATCATTCTATCCCGAGGTACACTAATACCTCGATAACGATCCTTGATGAATTCACCCCGGAGTTGATCCTCGGGTCATGCCTCTCCAAGCCAGCCCAAACCTCGCATCTGCGGTGCCAAAGCCGCTCCTGCGGTCTTCACCTGCGGCCAAGAGACCAGGCATCCTCTGTCCTAGAAACCTCAAAATCGTTCATTCCTGATTTTGACCGTACACAGATAGTCCTCGTATTTCTTGGACTAAAAAGACAAGAAACAATTTGAGTTCTCAACCCTTCAGTGCTTCCATTATTGCGTCAGTTACGCTATATCAAGTGATTGATGTGACAAAAAGGGTACCCAAAGGTTGCGTACACACAACCCTTGAAAAGCCTTCAAATTGATTACGACGGTTGGCTATCTTTTGGCCTACTCGAACGTATATGACTGGCCTCTATAAATACTTCTCCTTTCTCCCCTCTTCTTTCACTGTATCTTCAAGACCTCAAAATACTTCTTCTTACTTCTCTGTTGTATTCTTTCTCTGATTACATTTCTTTCTCCCTTCTAAAATCTATTAAAGGGAATGGAGAAGACTTTCATCAATGTTCTCAAGGAAATAAGCCTTCCTCTTGTTCACGCTCGTCTAAGGGAAAGGCAACAGTACCCCCTCGTCTTGATGAGTGTGTCCCCAGACTCTACGAAATAACCTCTGATTTTAAGGTCGACAAGCCTTCTTCGAGACTGGGATGGTGTGAACCCATGTCCCAATATATATTAGCTTAATACCGGATATCGAGAAGGTGAAGGCAGACTCCCCTTGGGGGAATGCGGTGCTTGTGAAGATTCCCTCTCGGGGAGAGGACATAACTATGTACGAGGCTGGCTTCCTTAGTGTCTATACCTATCCATTTACCCTCGGCCCGGTGGAGCCATCCTCGCCCTCAATAGACCTCGTGATGATCGACTTATGTGAACGATATCAAGTGACTCTCGACCAAATATATCCGTCATTTTGGCGCATTGTATACATGACCAGACATATCACGAACATGGTCAACGGGATGCACTTTACCCTTGACCACTTGGTTAGAATGTACTGCCCCCGACTCTTCCGTGGTGGCTTTATTAAGCTCCAATGCCAGGCCTCGAGGGTCTTTTTTACTTGCATTGACGAGGTTAGGGACAAGGGGTGGATGAGCCGTTTTGTCTGAGTTAGGACATTAGATCTAATTCCATTGGAGAAGATGTCGTTCCATGAAAAGTGGAACATGAAACGTAAGTGGATACGTTAATTAAGTATTTTATTTTCCTTTTGATTCACTTTGTCCATGAACTGATTCCTTCAGTTGGTGCAGCCGTCACGGTATTCCCCTATGCGGTTAAAGATCTTTCAGGCTGGGTTAGCCAACTAGATTTGACTTGCCCATATGTTGAGCGTGTATGACGCGATCTATCTGGCGCTCGATGGGAAGCTAAGAACCATGGTGAGTCCTTACTCACGCTGTAATTGAATCTTTCAGAAGAAATATCGCGGATTGCATCCTCATTCTATGTGTTTTTATTTTGTATTTGTTTAGGTCTTGGAGATCCTTACCTGATGAGAGAAGCACCACCTGAAGAGGCAGATACCCCGAAATCCAATAAGGAGAAGAAGAAAAAACGAAGGAAGTCGCCGACTGAGCCTTCGAAATCCAAGAAAGACAAAGTTGAAGAACCCAAGGCTGATCCAACGGCCTTAACTCCCGAGGTGTTCGAGAGTCCTCTAGCTGGAGGTGAGGAGAAAACGTATTCCTCTATAGTGCCCATGGGAGGAGAAAAATTGGCCGTCCCGCGTCTTGCTGAACTGATGACTATCAAGCCGGAGGATTCTAAATCGGAGTTTGATGCTGCTGTCGCCCCCCCTCGAGCTGAGGAGGCTGTCGAGGGTGTATCGGGTAATGTCCCTGAGCTAGTTGAAGGCCAAACTCCTCCCCGAGTTGGGGTGCACTCGGCATCCGGGCCGGAGGAGCCTAGTTCTTAAGTTCTTCAGAGGCAAGAGAAGGACCCGATCGTTCCATTCGGGGTTATTGAAGTGAGCGATTCCCCTCAGGAACCGGTTTTACCTTCGGGGGAGTTGCAGGATGCCCAAACTAGAGAACCCTCCGATGCGGGGGCATCTACCGGAGACAGAGATGTGTTGGAAGGGCTATTTACTATAGACGAGGAAAATCCCGAGCTCAACGCCTCATTTATTTTCAGTGAGATCGACAGGCTCTATGAATAGGTAATGTTTTGTAAATTCTGCTCGGTGCCCTGATCTTCGTCTTTCTAACTTTGTTTCTTTTATGCTTCTAGGCTAATATGCTTTATAATAAGACCTTTGCCAAGTTTCAAGCCGAGTTGACCCGCTTTGAGGGTGAGTGCAGGAAGCTCACCTCGGAAGCTGATGATCTTAGAGCTCTTTTTGTTAGGAAGTAGGGGGAACTTCGTGGCCTCCGAGCTTTGTTGGAGGTGGCGTCTTGGGAGAGGACTAGTCTCGTTGAGCAGGTAATGTAATTTCTGTTTGTTCTTGTCCGCATGCTTACCCGACTTTCATGTTCTAACACCTTCAGGCTGATTTTGCAGCTTGAAAAGAAAGATTCTGATTAAGGAGGAGATCCAAACCAAGGATACCGAAATTCTCGAACTCAAACGACACGTGAGTGAGATAACCACCAAGAGGGGTACCCTCTAGGGGAAGTTTCCCTCAGTCGAACATCAGCTTTATGATGCGAGAGAGTAGATTAATAAATATAAAGACCTTCACGATGAGTCGGCTGCTGCGCTATCTGTAGCTAGAGCTAAAGCCGAGGCACTCATATCCTCGTACAAAGAGGATGTCGGATGTCATTGCTACAAATGATCAGGCCAGGAAGGTGTCCGAGGCAAACTCTTGAGGATATACATGCAAAGGGCATCGATCTCTCTGCTGAGATCGATAGGGTGAAGACCCTAGAAGAGGAGGCCGCAGCTGTGCTTACTTCTGAAGGTGAATCGAGCAGTGACTCAAAAGATGAGGAAGATGAAGGTGAAGTCGCCGGCGGGGAAGAGGCCATTGAAGACCCTGGGGCCGGAGCCGGAGTTGTTGAAGGCATAACCCCCGAGTGAGCCGTTAAAGGCACAACCTCGGTCATAGATTAGGGTTATATATGTCCTCTCCTTTGTAAGGGCTTTTGACACAAGCCTTGTAAATATGCCCCTTTGATCTTTTAATATATATAAGAGGCCTTTCCTTTTTTCATCATTTCTCGTTTTTCCTTTGCTTTTTGGAATGGATCGTGATGCTCGTTGACAATTGGTCCGAAATTTTGACCTAAAATAAACCCTTGGGTTTTTGCCTTTGATGAGCAATTTGTAATGGTCGAGACTTGACCGTTTGGGGATTATTCCCCAAATCAAGTTTGACTTTGGTTCTTCGACCTTGAGGTCTTAAAATTGGTCCTAAGGCTACTCGAGCCGGCCTTTAGGCTCTTACGCTTCGGCCCCCAAACCTTTTTTAGATTGGCCCTGAGGCTTGTAGGATGGCCCGTAGGCTCTTACGCATTTTCTCTAGGGTATGTTTAGGCTGGTCCATAGGCTCTTACACATTGGCCCTTAAACTCTTTATAGGTAACCATTTAGGGCTCAGTCATCGATTCGAGTTTCAACTCGAGCTAATCGACCCTTATGTTTAACCAAATAATTAGATTCTCAACCAAAGCTATTTTAAGAAGTACTCAGGCTTCTGATAACCAAGAAAGTTATAATAAGACTTGTAAAAAGAAAGCAATAAGAATGCGTAAAAGTAAATGTATTTCAGTAGTGGTTTGAACGTGTCCATACAAGTTATATTTTACTCCTTTTTATAGGGAATGTTTAATAAAACGCCTATTCTTCTTAATGATTGAGCATTAATGACTAAAAATGTCATTAATGTAACGTTATAGTGGTAAATCGTAACCATTGCGTGAAGATTGTATAACGTTTGGCTCATGGATTGAAGATATTTGATCTGCCCTTTATTCTGCCTTGGTTCTTTCTGACCGTGTCTCTTCATCTCCTCAATTAGATTGAGGCTCCCGTATCTAATTGCCTCGTGGGTATGTTTTTCCGTTCCTCTTTGTCTCATACCTCTTTGTAAATTTATGATCAACTGTCATGTTTCTATTGCTCCACATAGATCGCCTTGTCATCAGAATTAGTATACGCGTGAAGCCTATTTTTACCAATACATATAGTCCCCCCCACTTACCATTTATTTATCAATTAAATATTTGATAAGTGGATACTCATTTATGGTGGGAATATGTTGCAGCCGCTTCAGCCGTACCATCGTATCCGTCTGTGAATGTATACGTCTCTTGTCACTTCCATTTAATGCTCGTGCCACGTGGCATTCTCGGATTAGTTCTGCAATTACTTAGTGCCTTAAGGGCTTTTTGCGACTGCATCATGAAGTGATAGCTTCAATTATGACTTTCACATCACTATTTTTTCCATTTTTTGACGGTCGCCTCTGAGTATAAATACACCTTTTCTTTCCTTATCTTTCACGAAAAACTTCTAACTCCCTTTCATTGTTTGTAAATTCTTTTTTCTTGTAAACATGTCTTCCTCAAGCCATCAATCCAAAATGGTCATCATTGTAGACGAATTAACTCCTTCTTCTGCTCAAATCCGGAGTAGGATGGGTCGTAGACTTAGGAATGTAAGTTATACACCTTCCAGAGGTTCTTCTTCTTCTCATATTACTCCTCCACCATCTTCTGGGTATAATATCCCTTCGTCTTCTTCAAGGGCTAGGGCTTCTAGATCTTCTTCGAAAAGTAGAGAACATAATGAACCACTTCGTGAATCGAGGGTCGATGAGATTTTCCCCGCCGAGTTTTCTTTTGTAAAGGATAGTGAGGCTATTAGTAAACATCTTTCTTCCATGTCATCAGATGATAGTGCTAACATTTATCCTACCCAAATAACAGAAGGTTTAGTTTCACTCGTACAAAGAGATTGTTGTTGGAAGTTCGAGTTTCCAGTTGTAATTCCAAATGACAACCAAAGAATAACCTCTTATAGAACCGAGTATTCTTTTATATACACTTATCCCTTTAATTTAGGATTTAAGCCTCCCATCTATCCTGTTATCATTGAATTTTGTCGATTCTTCAATGTTTGTTTGGGGCAGATCGGTCCTCTCGTTTGGAGGGCAGTTGCATGCCTCAGGTAATTTGCCAACATAGTTTCCGTTCCTTTTACTTTCATCATCTTATTCACCTCTATTCTCCTATTTTGTTCCGCCAAGGAATGTATACTCTCGCGGCTAGGAGTGAAAAAGTTTTAGTTTTACCAGATGATGAAAAGGATAGAGGATGGTATGTTCGGTACGTTGCTGTCCCTATTGCAGGTTTAGTAGGTGAAGAAAATCTCCCCTTCCCTCAGAAGTGGAACTTTTCACGTGAGTACCGTTTTTCTCACTTTCCTTTTTTACTTTCGGTAAATTATAAGTACCGTGACTGTTTCTTTTTCTTTTGCAGCAACCATGGGAACCATCGAGAATGTCTCCGATTTTCGTGATTGGGTAGAAAAACGTTTTTTGATTGCCTCTTTAGAAGAACGTTCTTGGAAGTACCTCTCGTCGATGTTTGGTTGGAAGGTGAAAACCCATGGTAAGGGATTTTTTACTTCCTTTCTTCCATTTTTCGAGCTTTTCTGATCCCTTTCATTTGTTAGGGTTCCCTACTCGTGGAAATTTTGTTGTTGCTGTGTCCGCTTTAAAACTTTCCCTGGCTAAGGCCCCGGAAATCATTGTTGGCTCCTCTTCATCTAAAAGTAAGGCAAGTGGGTCCCAGACCTTGTAGGATGAAGAAGAAGAGGAGGAGGGTTCGTTGATTCATTGGTCACGAAGGAGGAGAGTCGTATCTTACGATGAGTCTGTTCCCGTTGCTGATCCTCCCATACCTGAATCAGAGCTTTCCGCTCCTGAAGATGCAAATCCCTCTCCTGTTAATGATCAATTGATCAACTATTCCATCAAGGCTTTGGTACAATTTTAGATGAAGCACCTCTTGCTATTTTCCCTCTGTCTGCTCTTGCAGAACTTTTGTTTACTGCTCCCGAAGTTGTTTCTGCTCCCCATCCTATTCCATTTGTGGCTCCTTCATCCTCCCTACTTTCGTGCCTTCTATTGTCGAAGTAGGGTCTTCTTGTAGGGGGGTGATGAAGCAGGTAATGATTGAGGTTCCTGCGGGAGGCAGCTTCTTGAAGAAATCAGGCCAAGCGAATGTATGGTTAAAGCCCCTGATAGGCCCGGTTGAGAAGTCTAAGTTGGAAAGTCACAACTCCTTAACTTGGATGAACAAAATTGTGCTCTCGTCTCTGAAGGTATACTTTAAAACATCCATCCTTCTTTTCATATCCTTTACCGTATTTAATTTACCTTTTATGTAGATCAATCTTATTGGCACAATAAATGAAAGAGTCATTCAAATGGAGAAATTAGCAAATGACTATCATACTGAGGCTGACAATTGGAAGGAGTAGTTCGAGAGTCTACAACTTGATATGGAGGAAATGGATGAGGAGAAATGTACCTTTGAGCAGCAAATTAGAGTTATTGCAGTGGAACTGGCCATAAAGGAGGCATCATCAAATAAGGCAGGTAAGGCTAAAAACATCTTGCAGTCTTCCTTTGCGGAGAAGCTTTCCCACGCCACTGAAGAGATAAGGAGCCTGGAGGCTTTGTTGGATCAAAAGGATTCTTATGCTGGTGAACTTGTTCAATCGCTTACTCAGATCCAAGAAGACCTCCGTGAATGTTTAGACAAGATTCAATTTCTAGAAAGATCCCTTTCCCTTTGGAGGCTTCTCATGATGCTGTCGTGGCTGAGAGAGATGAGCTAAGAGCCTAGATTGAACAATGGGAGAAATACTACGAGGATCTTGAGGACAAAGAATTTGTTGATGTTAGTTGGGCTTATTTGAATGCCCGACTTGAAACATTGACGGAAATGGGCCAAGAGAATTTTGACTTGGAAGCTGAAATTGCCAAGACCAAAGAGACGATTGAAAAATCTCATCAGAGTCAAAATTACTCGTCTCCTGAAGTTGAGGTCCCTGATGAAGCTGTTGTTCAAGCCTCGCCATCTCAAGCCGCTCCTCCTACCGACAAAGATAACCCCCACCCCCCCCCCCCCCCCCCCCCCGCCCCCCCNTTTAGTGAAAAAGTTTATTGAACCCTGTTTTTTTTTTTTGGAACAATTGGTGGTTACCTCCGGTCCCATTGGGGGTAAAGTTTGGTTCTTGTAAGTCGCCAACTGACAACATAGGGGCAACCTTTGTATAAAAGAATCTGGCTTTAAACTAAGTTAATACTTAGTTTTTTGCCTTAATATTAATATTAATATTTGCATGACTTATGATTTCTCAAGTTTTTGTTTTACTCTTAAATCTTTGCATCCTTTTCGTTAAGGTTTTTGTTTTACCTCTTAGTTTTTAACTTTGCATTAAAAAGTTCTTTGATATTTCATACCTTTTTGAAATAAACACGTTTTATAAAAGAGAGCCTTTTTATGATCGAACTTGATAAAGAAGACGTCTCAACTTCATAATGGTGTAAACATACAAAAGAGAGATAAGAATTCACATGTTTTTCTGACCAATGTTTTGAAGAAAGTCTTTGTATTATTCGAACTTTCATAACATTATACATGTGTTTGAGTAACGTCTATAACTCTTTCATAACTGTTTTTCTTACAACAGACTTTTTATAAACACGAGGGTATGAATTTTTACTCGTAACTGTTTTCTTTTGCAACAATTTTTTTAACAAATACAAGGGTATACATTATTACCCGTAACTGTTTTTATTTACAACAGTTTTTGAAAAATACAAGGGTATGCATTTTTACCTGTAACTATTTTCATTTACAACAGTTTTTGAACAAATACAAGGGTATGGATTTTTACCCATAACTAACATTCTGCCTTTAACCAAAACATTTGTTTACATTCACGAATATGTTTTTTTGTAGATTTCTGAATCAGGCTTTGCGTTTTTGTATTTGGCTCTTTGATTTTTCTCATAGCGCTTGACTTGTTGGGAAAAATAGATCTTCGGGCTTGAGCTTTAACTGTTTTGATAGTCTTCTTTGCGTCTACTTTGCCTTCCATACTGTGTAGTCCCCCAAGTGTTTGATCTTTGAAGAATGAAATCTCGAGCACTTGACTATTCCTTTTGATGAGTGGCAATTTTACCACTCATTTTAGCCTCTTGTTAGTAGATTTTGCGCTGCTCAATGGGTATTTGAGGTTACTATCAGTGTATAATTGCTCTATTTGCAGGAAAATAATGCCATGAAGTGGTTAAGGTCAAATTGGAGTGATATTGAGCAAAAAGAGAGTAAAGAAGAGAAAAGAGGGGAGCATTGGCCGAATGCGATCGCATATGCAACATGCGAATCGCATTTCGAGCCCAGAGATCGCATACCGCAACAGAAAGTTGAGTCAAGATTAATGAGTGAAATGCGGTCAGATATGCGACCGCATATCGCAAATGCGGTTCGCATTTGAGTCGCATCACCATCTGA
>ML270310.1:0-11114 GCA_005239495.1 Nicotiana undulata | reverse complement strand
ATGTTCTCCCCGTATCTGTCTTACTTGCTTATTTCTGTTGCCATTTTTCCTGCTATTATATAAAATTGCACAGGTACATATGTTGTGTTGGTCCTAGCCTCGTCACTACTTCGCCGAGGTTAGGCTCGACACTTACTCAGTACATGGGGTCGGTTGTACTGATGCTACACCTGCACTTCTTTATGTTGTGCAGACTACGCAGCCGGACCCGGAGATCACTGACGATCGGAGCATCTCATTCAGTCACACAGGAGACTCGAGGTAGACCCGAAGACGTTCGTGGGCCTTGACGTCACCTTCTACTTTCCACTTTCAGCTCTGTCTTACTTTGTATTTCAAAGACAGTCTTATGTATTTATTTCAGACCTTTTGTTTGTAGTAATCTCTTAGATAGTTCGTGAGTAAGTGACACCAGTTCTGGGATTTGTTTATGGGTTTCATTTCGAAAAGTGCTATGTTGTATTTTAGTTATCCTGTTCGTATCTGTTGTTAATGAGTTTTATTTACTTCAAACATTGGCTTGTCTAGCGGGTTCAACGCTAGACGCAGTCATGGCCTGAAGGTGGGATTTCGGGTCGTGACAGCTAGACATCGATCTAATCATTTGAAAATACAATCATCTTCTGCTCGTCCGTTCCACCATGTGTATATGCTACCTTTAAAGCCAAGATCACTCAAATTGCAAGTATTCACACAATGCCTAAAGTCTTCTACTTTATTCAAATGCACTGGTAATCCTCCAAATTTCTCTTCTTCATCCCATATTACATTGAAATCACCCCCCACGATCCAATGAGTAGTCATATCTCTCGCAAGAGCATACATCGTATCCCACAATTCAATTCTTTCAGTTGCGTCACACTTTGCATAAACAAGTGTAACGATCAGTTCTCTGTGCGTTTCCTAATTGAGTAGTTTTAAAGTAATTTGCTGCACAATATCCATAATCACCTGTACTTCATATTGTTCATCTATGAACTCCCATACTTTGTTTGAGATGTTCACATAAGCATGAGCAAGACCAATCCTCCTCCGATATAATTCCAGCTTATTTGGATTTTGCATTGGCTCCATAATACCTATTATTTCAAAATGATGTTGCCTATTCATTGTAACAAGCCTTTCAAAAGCTTGCATAGTATTGACAAACCTAATATTCCATATAATAGCATTCATATCTAAATATTGGATTTAGTTAGCGCCCTCCTTGTTTGAACCCCATGTACTGGACCACTTGGGATTTCTTTCACCTGTTTTTTCTTCCCTTTTGCTGCTGATTTTGCTTGTTCAATAATTCTTGGTGTTAGATCTCCCTGTCTAGCAACATTAAGGAATTTTTGGTTT
This sequence comes from Nicotiana undulata, assembly GCA_005239495.1. NCBI lineage: Eukaryota > Viridiplantae > Streptophyta > Magnoliopsida > Solanales > Solanaceae > Nicotiana > Nicotiana undulata. The sequence continues at coordinate 9,770 of ML270310.1, read as the reverse complement.
GTCGACTCCTCGTCAAAATCTTTACCTTTATCATAAGCTTTTATCTCGTCTCCTTGATCAATCTGTTGTATTATCACAGTAGTTTTATAGGCTGAGGAATGAGATTTTTAGAATTCTCCTTTCCTTTCTTGGCACTTTGATCAACTAAAGCATTAGATACCTCTGTATTTGCTCGATTTTCCTGAACCATAGCCTCTACATTATTCATCTGTATCTGGCCTTGAATTAATTTTCCAGCTGCTTGGCCCTGTATGTTTTTGAGACTCTGCTAAATGCTTTTCATTTTTCGAGCAATCTCTTCCTGCTCGGGGTTCTTTTTGTCTTGTCCCATGGTAGATTCATACCGAGGTTGCTGAGGGTATGAGTTTGGAGTGACATGAGCCGTGTCCAAATGGAACGGTGGTGCTTGGAAGGTAAAAGCCGACAACTCAAAACTTGGCCCAAATACTGTTGGCTCCACCGTGGCAGAGATTGGTGGTGCGGTAAATATGTTGGAAGATACTCCCGAAAATAGTGCCTGGGGGCGAACCTCAGAAGGCATTCCAGCGAAATGAGCTGACATAGTCGGGTACCCGCACGGGGTGGTCGGGTAACTTCTAAGGACATTGGGGGTTCCGCCTGTTCTGGGAACCAACTCGGGAAAACCAGGGATGGAACTAGGTGTCTCCCTACCGTTGGACCAAGCGTCCCACATTTCCAACATGCGGCGACGCAATATCCTATTCTCTTCAGCAGTTGCTGATTCAGACGTTGGGATAATCGATATTGGGTCATCCTCCGAGGGGTTAACAATTGGTAGGTGACTTTCTGACGTCATTTCAATACTCCCTTTTGATCTCGTGAAGTACGGCTGCGAAGCCAGATTACCGCAAATATCAACCACCTTAAAACAGAACCTTTTAGAGAAAAACCACAAAACCGTTAGATTGAGACATTTAACACATAGGGAATCGCACATTGGGGGTATGCAATGCACCTAGACAGTTAAACGTTTCTACATGTCTTGTATCGGTTGAGTGTCTCATCCCGGCTTTTGTTGTCTCTCAAATTTGAACTTTCTTTTTCTCCTTTGCTCTTTTTTCCCCCAAAATTTTCTCTCTTTTCTCCTCTAAATTATTTCCCTTCTTTAGGGTTATGATCGAATCCTATGTGGATTGCCTACGTATCACGACGCCGCGTGAATCAGATCATCACGTAGTTCAAGGGATAAATACAAAAGGAAATAAACATTTTGATTTTCATATTTTCATTCATTAAATAAAACTTCAAATTTCATTAATTACAAAGACTCCGACATACGTTCTTGAGAATTAAAACTGAAACAGACTTAAAGTAAACTAAACAGACTGCAAAGGAAACTGAAATACAGACTCAAAAAAGAACATCTGAATACATAAAACCTGGGTGGCCTTATGGTTCTGTTCTTGCAACTGTTGCAAATCTTCTTCTAATTGAGCCATCAGTGCATAACAATGTTCCCTTTCTGCTTTAAAATTCTTTGCTTGCTTAGCCATTTCATTCTCAAAAGTGACTACCTTTTCTTTCAGGCATGTGACTTCTCTGTCATATTTTCCTTTCAGCTTTTGTACAAACTCTGCTCATTCTTCTGCATTTCTTGCCAATTTTGCCCGAGCTCTTGCCAATTCCTCCTCAGATTTGTCCAAATCATCCCCATAGTTGCACACTTTTTGCCTAAGACTATTGATAAGTCTTTCATCTGTTCTGCTTCTCTCTGGGTTTTCAACAGCTATTTTCATCTTTTGGATCTGGGCTCGAAGAGCTTCATTTTCTTTGGCCAACCTATTTTTCTCCCCTTCATTTGTGGCGACTTGCAAACTGTTTTCAAATTTGATATATCTGATGTGGGCTTCCAATTTTCTTATTGTAGCCCTGTAGTTGTTCTCTTTTTCCAACCAACCCAGTGCTCTAGTGCTTCATCAGTAAATTGTTGTATGTGGGGTCTTTTGGCGGGCCGTTCCGGCTCTTGATGATATCCACCCCTTCTACCATACCAAGTGGTGTATCTAGGCTCCACCTCACCTCTGGATAAATCCCTCACTCGAGTCTGTGGCTCCAAAAATCTACACTGATGCCAAATCTGGTGGACCTTATCTTCCGGAAATGCAGCTCTTGGACATAATTCAATGACTTGCCTACTTAGATCTTCATCGTGTGGAACATTTTGATGTCTTCCTAGCTATCGTAGGACCTGGTGTGAGGCATACGGCTGAATACTTCAGAGATCCATCAATAGAAGATAACACACTTCGGCTGACATATAGATGACTTTACTGATAGGGAGCCAGCCGAATGTCCATTCAATTTGGTTGGCGGTCAAGGAACTCAAGTGTGCAAACCAGGCTTCTGTGCCTTCTGGAAATTCATGACCCTCTACCTGAGTCCCATGTTCTTCAATGTAATTTAGGCCAGTTAAACCGTAATTCATATAACCCGGGCGATGGCAGAGATGTTCGATCATCCAGATGTGTAAGAGTATATTGCATCCCTCGAAGAACTTTCCTCCGGATTGGCAAACAGTTAAGGCACGATAGATTTCTACTAAGATCATTGGTACAATAGTGCCATTAGCCTTTTTTATTATGAGGTCCGCCACTCCTACGAGTCCCAATTCTATATATCCATCGCTCCTCGGGCAGATTAGGGAACCCAAGAATGCTACCACAAAGGCCAATCCCCAGCGGGCCTCCCATTTACTTTAATTCCCGTGGTGGGTTAAACCCTGAGGATCCCCGTAACGACGGTAAAGGAAGTAAAATGTGCAGAATCCCTCAGATAAGTTCTGATCTTGGACTTCCCGAATGATGCTCAGAAGGTCCAGGAATTTGTGATGAGTTGCAACTCTGAGATTCCCACTAAGGCCAACATAGCCCGCTATCTCTTCTAGTGTGGGTTTCAATTCAAAATCCGAGAAATGAAACACATTGTGCACTGGATCCCAGAATGGTATTAGAGCCTCAATTATGTCCAGCCTCAGCTTAATCTTCAAAAGGCCGGTGAGTCCGCCTAAAGCTTATACTACGGTACCTCGACTGATCTCCCCCAGGTCTCTCCACCACATATGGAGTCCTATTGGAATTTCCTCTAAAGCTTTAAAAGGGATATTTTCAACGGTGCTCATCCTGCACATTTATTTAAGTGATTGGTTAAGAAAAAGCAAAACCATGATTTACTTGACCAAAGAGAAAAAGGTGCTATTTTTGCAAAGATTGTAACTAATTGAAAATGGACCATCTTTGCAAATACGTCCCTTCAGCACTTCGGGAAGGAAGATTTTAGGGCTGTGTTTGCTAATTGGGTCAAATATTTTGAAAAAGACCGTAGGTGGCTATTCTTGCAAAAACAGCCTTCCGGCGCCCCGTCGGGACGTTTGGCTATTAGACAAGAACGACGTCACCTAACTTATTTATGACGATATTTCGTATTTTTGCAAAAATAAGGTTGGACCCGACGAGGGTTGCCTACCTATCCCACACCGGTGGGAATCAAACAATGCGTAGTTCGGGAAAAGTTTGACGCAATTTTGAAAAATTATGATACTAACTCATTTCATTTTTCAGAATACATTTTCTTCTTTCTTTTTCTCCATTTTTTAAAAAAATTGGCAGAGTTTCGAGGCAATTTTAAATATCGGGGTTTTCAAAATCAGATAAATTCTCTATCCTATTTCACTCTTGGTTTTTCTGTTATTTCTTTCTTCTTTAGCCGGTCAACAAACAAGCCGAAATAAAATATTGTACACATAGCAGGTAAGATGCATCAGGATGGCCTTTTATTTCGGGTTCACCTGTCCTAGACGGACCCAACCCCTGTGTTGAGTCCCTTAAGTCAAATTCACATGATGCACATAATCGTTCCTACTAGGGATCTGACATGAGGTTATGTCATTCTAAGTTTAAATCCTGGTTTTTTTTCTAGACCAGGATTACCCGAGCGGACAGCTCGAGCCGGGGGAGGGGGGGCAATGTACCGGGAATACAGAAGCTTCACCTGCTTTGCAACTTGTCCGAACCTCGTTCTAAAATTTGGATATGACTCTAACTGAAAAGAAGTCACACGAAGTGCACACTTCCCAGATGATTTTGAAGACTCATAGAGAAGAGGGTTTCGGCACAATTTATATACAATTCAGATAATATCAAAGCGGTAAAACGCGGCATTTAGCACATTAGTTTCAAACATGTAAAATCAGATAATAATGAAAGCCAAATATAACAGCTATTCTAAGCTCGAATTCTTGAACCCTGAATCGTAGATTCTGGGTTCTTATCCCCAGCAGAGTCGCCAGAGCTGTCACACCTCCTTTTCCCCCGACAAGGGTAGATTAGGGAGTTTTTTCAATTTAAGTGACATTATTCGATTTTGGGATTTATTGATTTTCATAGTCACCACCCGGATTTTTACGATGTTCTGGGACACCATTTATTTATTGAAATCCCAAACCGAGGAAGTTTTTGACTCTGTTTAAAAATGTCTGCGAACTAGAAATTCGGGTAAGGAATTTTGTTAACCCGGGTGAAGGTGTTAGGCACTACCGGATTCCGTGGTTCTAGCACGATTGCTGAACTATTAATATTCGGCCTAATTATCCGACTATTTACATATTTTAGACCTATTGTGCATATTAGCCCTTTTACTTTTTAGCCGCTTTTAACATTTATGGATTATTCTGAAACAAGTCACGATGGCGTGCACTTGTTGTTTTTGGACACATTGTAAACGCGCCACATGAAATGCACCCGCAATTTACAACGTGTGATTTTAATATAGTTTGAAGTTGTGGTCGGGTAGCATGAGTTGCAAACCCGAGTGTAGATTAAGTAATCATGACTATGGTCATGATGGTTTAATTGCTTATTTGAAGCAAAGATATTACTTTCTATAAATTCTTGGTTTTTTCCTAGATTATTTGAAGTACTAGTCTAAAAGAGATATTTTGGACTACAACGTATGTACGTGTTCAAAATCGTCTAAGACTAAGTTAGCTAGTCTAAAGAAGAGTATTTGGGCCATGGCCAAATCTGGCCCAATTTTAGTAATTAACGCTTTAGGTCAACCTATTTTTGTTCAATCTCTAAATATAATCATAAATGGGTTGCCACACGTGTGATATTTATATTTATCAAATGACATTAGAAACTTCAAGAGTAAGAAGACAAGGAACTTGGACGATACTAATTAAGGCATTCAAAATGGTATAACCTTATTTTTCAAGGTTACTTATTGTTATTTCATGCTTTTCAATAAGAGATAAATGCACTAAACAAACAAATAATTTCTAGTCTCATTTTTTCGTTTGTAATTGTCATTGATATGAGCAAAAGGTTTAGTGAGTAGAACATTGAGCAATTGTAAGGACTGACTGTTGACTCTATTAAATCACCTTCCTATCAAGACAATCAAGTTTGCTTTGATAATTAATCTCAAAATCTGGCCATTTTAGCTAACCAGCCTTTAACAAGTTTAATGACCTTTAAACAGAATCAGTTCGAACGTAAGTTATATATATATATATAAACTCCACACAAACCAAACATGAATCCGGTAATTTAAGAGGGGATCTAATTCAATTTAGAATACATGGCCTTATTGGGCCAAAAAACTGCGGAGTCCAGTGGACTCTACTTAGATACACGTGGGGGGGGGGGGGGGGGGGGAGGATTTAGAAAAACCAAAATAGTTTTAATTGGGTTTTTTGTGCTTTAGGCCCAATGGCCTTAAATTTAAACTTATCCAGGCCTATTAAGCCATTTTCATAAGCTTGATCTATATCCATATTCAGTTTAAAAACCAAAATTAAAGTTGCTGAAATTATTATGCTTATACAGTCCATTATCACAGTCTGAAAGGAAAGAAAAAAAAAATCGTTTACATAGTTATTAAAATACAGAAACATGAATTTTCTTTATGTGAAAGTAAAACCTAAAGCTAACAGTACTCTTGGGCCTTCGTCGCTTCAGCCTGAACCAATCTGGACTACACAAGCTTTATCAACTACCTGCAGCCTCACTACTGATTTCAAATAACCAAAGTAAACATTTATGAATTATTATGGAGTGAATCTGACCATTGGAGGGTCAGATTCACTTCCTTCAATGCTATTTTTTAAAATAAGACTTATAACCTCAATTGGAGTTTAAGTATACAGTTTTAGCAACCAAAGTAAGAATCTATGCACTATTATGGAGTGAATCCGACCATTAGAGGGTCAGATTCAGTTTCTTTAGTGTTATTTTTAAAAGTAACATTCCTATAACCTTAATTATATAGATGCATATAGACAACATAGTTATGAAGGAATTTGAGCACATATACAATAAAGTAATGCAGATTTCATAAGGGAAATCCCCAAAGAAACTCAAGGCAAATAGTTAACACATGGCTTCTTGATACTAACTAGCACCAGATTTACATATTCATAATCTTGAAATCAACAAAGAAGAATCAGGCCCTACAAAACAAATTTCAAAACAAACACAGATTTTCAAGAATTTCATTTAAACCAAAAGTTGTTACATACCTTTATAGAGAAAATCAGCAAGAAAATCTGACCAAATAAAGGTCAGAGAAAAACCCCAAAATTCTGTGAACTTAATACAACAGCACAGAGCAACGCATCCAGCCAGAGAAACCAAGTAAAACCAACAACAATATCCAGTATTTTTGAGACAGAAGATATAGCTAGGAAGAACCATTTTTTTCAGAAAATCAGCAGCAAAATACCAGTTTTTCAGAAAACCAAAGCCCAAAAGGAAAAACCAGCTCTCAGCTTGTTATTGCACCCATTTTTAGGTATTTTTTTTTAGTATTTTTCTGTTTTTCAGAAGGGTGGTAGATTTTCAGAACAGTGTTTCTACTGTGTGTGTGTGTGAAATTTCTGTGAAAAATTTCTCTTAAAATCAGTGGTAATGTCTGTAGAAGAAGTCTGTGTAAAAAAGTGTCATTTTCAGAGAATGGTATAGCCTATTTATAGGGAGTCTAGGGAGTGACATCTATTAGGAATATACCCTATCCTAAAATCTGAAATAGTATAGGTACAACTATCCATTCTTATCCTTTGTAACAGCTAGGACAACTATACCCCATTCTAGAATGTTTCTTTATTTACATCCCCCTTTTTCCCCTTTAAAATTACTGTTTTTACCTCAAAATTCTGATTTTATGCTTTTCTGATTTTGTTTTTGATATTTATCCTAATTCTAGAAGCTTCTTGGGCTGTTACAACCAAGATTCTTCAATTGAAGTAACTAAAATACCCTTCAATACCCTTGTAATTACCCTTTTAGTTATTCAAGGTTAAGGGTTAGGTTATTTATTATGTGTTGACTAATTTCATCCTAATTGATTGATTAAACTAATAGCTAACCCTTAATGAAGCTGAATTTAGACTAACCTTTGATCCTAAGTGAGTTACTTTCAGTATTTAGGTTAGATTAATTGAGGTGATCCTATTATGTAGTTAACTTAGTAATTTAGACCTAATTAGTTATCTAAGTTAGGAGTTAGTTGTCTATTTTTAAAAGTATTAACCTAAATTAGCTAATTAAGCAATGTCTCTTTTAAAGGTTATCCAATTGACCCTTGGTCAGGTGTGATTACTAATCAATGGGCATATATAAGTGATTAATAGGTTTGTTTTAACCTAAGGGTCCAAGATTAAACTATAATTAACTGAAAATTGATAATTTGGCTAGAAGCCTTTGAATTCATGCCCACTTATTAGTTCAACATACTTAAAGTATGTGGGATTAGAGTAAAAGGGGAGGCTAATAAACTATCTCAGAAAGAATCTGAATTCTTAACCCAAACTAGAATCCATGCACATGAAGAAAGATCAACCACTAGACTCATAATAGAATCTAACCTAAATTCATTAACCTAAAAATCAGAGTTGACAAGATGAACCAAAGAGAAGACAGATTTGGTAAAATAGCTATAGAACGTAACAAAAGAATGATGCAAAGGATAGTAAGCTAAACAAAATAAATCAAGAATCTACTAACTTCAAATAAACTAGAGCATGCATGACCAATTTCATTTCAAGAATCACATATTCCAGAAAATAACATGAAACCTAAAATCAGAAAGGGATTAAAGAGGAGTTTATTATTTCAGAATCAAATAACTCCAAGCAAAATCATAAGATCCTAACTAATCAACGATTAACAACAACTATAACTAACAACTAATTTCAGTCATGAACCCTAATTAGTAATTAAAAAAACTAAACTTAAAACGGCTATTATTCAAGAAAATCTGAAAAATCATACATACAATCAAATCGATTAAGATATGCATGGAAGTAATTAGATTTTAAACTCAAATATTTAACTTAGAAAAAAACTAACAAACAGTGATACACCGGAAATTTAAGACTAAACAGAACAAATTCAAAACACAAAATAATCAAAAGACTAAGAAACGGAGGGTACCAGTTAGCTAGACGGATTTGACCGGATTCCGGTGGCTCGCCGGACTTTGGCCGGACTCTGGAAGGGTTTGTAAATGGGCCAAACCCACATGAATCAATAGCTCTCACCAAGAGTTATTGACTCATGTAGGTTTGAGTCATTAGTTTTCTTTGATTCGACTAGTAAAAGAAATTCTAGGGTTTCGATTCCTAGATCTAAAATTGGGGGATTTCGGGCGTGTAGCCGGGAAGCTATTATGTGAAAATTTGATGAAAATGAGTTTTGATAATTAAAAAATGAATATAGTTGACTTTGGTCAACATTTCTGGTAAGCAGACCTGGACCCGTGATTCGACGGTCCCGGAGGGTCCGTAGAAAAATATGAGACTTGGGCATATGCTCGGAATCGAATTCCGAGGTCCCAAGCCCGAGAAATGAATTTTTAAAAGAAATTGTTTTCTGAAAATAATAAAGGAATAAGAAAGTGAATAATTATGTGAAAACAGTGTTACCGGGCCCGTATTATGGTTCCGGAGCCCGGAACAGGTTTATTATATATTAATTGTCTTATTTGTAAAATTTGGTGTAAAACGGGCGTGAATTGAGTGGTTTCGGATCAAAATGAGGTTTTGAGGTTTTAAAGAATTTGAAATGTGACTTGGAAAGTGATGTGATGTTCCCGAGGTCCGAGTGAGATTCCGAGACCGGGAATAGTTCTGGGGTGTCATTTATAACTTATCTACAAAGTTTGATGTCATTCCGAGCAGTTTAGGCCGGTTCGGCGTATTGAAATGAATTCTAGAATTTTAAGTTCTTAAGATTTGATTAAATAAGTTTTGGGGTTTGATTTCGAGTTCCGCTGTTCTTTTTCGTGTTCCCAAAATTCGAGCGAGTCTGCTTAGTGATTTAGGACTTGTTGGTATATTTGGACGGGGGCTCGGGTGGGCCCAGGTGCCTCCCAGACCTCGCACGAGGCCAAAAAACCAGCAAAAACCACTGCTGGTGCACAGCAGCTGGTGTGACCGCAGGTGCGGTATCCCAGCCGCAGGTGCGGGACCGCCCCTGCGGACCCAGCCTCGCAGGTGCGATCCCCAGCCTTTTGCCCAGAGTTCGCAGGCGCGAGACTCATCCCGCAGGAGCGAGACCGCAGGCGCGGTCCAGGCCCTCGCATGCGCGTGATTTTCCGCAGGGGCGACCAAATCCCCGCAAGAGCGGCCTCCGCAAGAGCGGATCCTTTTTCGCAGGAGCGGCCCCTTCTGGGCTGGTCCAAGACCGCATGTGCGACCATTTTTCCGCACCTGCGGTACCGCAGGTGCGAAAATCGCCCAGTTAATTCTAATT
>ML270308.1:0-10482 GCA_005239495.1 Nicotiana undulata | reverse complement strand
CATGTTCTCCCCGTATCTGTCTTACTTGCTTATTTCCGTCGATATTCTCCTGTTATTATATAGAATTGCACAGGTACTTATACTGTTGTCGGTCCTAGCCTCGTCACTACTTTGCCAAGGTTAGAATCGGCACTTACTCAGTACATGGGGTCGGTTGTACTTATGCTACACCTGCACTTCTTTATGTTGTGCAGACTACGCAACCGGACCCGGTGATCACTGACGGTCGGAGCATCTCATCAGTTCATACAGGAGACATCGAGGTAGACCCGCAGACGTTCGTGGGCCTTGGCGTCACCTTCTACTCTTCACTTTCAGCTCTGTCTTACTTTATATTTCAAAGACAGTCCTACGTACTTATTTTCAGACCTTTGTTTTTAGTAATCTCTTAGACAGTTTGTGAGTATGTGACACCAGTTCTGGGATTTGTATATGGGTTTTTTTTCAAAATTGATATGTTATGGCTATTTGTTAACCTTCATATTGTTGACCATCGATGCTTTAATTATCTTATATGTGTTAGTTGTTAATGAATTTTATCTAGTTCAAACGTTGGCTTGTCTAGCGGGTTCAATGTTAGACGCAGTCATGGCCCGAAGGTGGGATTTCGGGTCGTGACATAGACTTTCATGTTGTAAGCGCGTGCCATTCTTTGCTGGTATAACTGTCCAAAGCACACTGCTGCTAGCCACTTTTCAGCAATCAACATTAGTTGTTCTAATCGGGTCTTTACCCATTCTGTATCTTCAATTTCCGACTCCGCAATGATTCGAAGAGAGGGAATTTCAACTTCAGCTGGTATTACAGCTTCTCTTCCATATACCAACAGATAAGGCATTGCACCAACAGATGTGCGAGCAGTCGTGCGGTATCCCAAAAGAGCAAAGGGTAAATTTTCATGCCATTGTCTGGAGCCTTGGATCATCTTCCTAAGAATCTTCTTGATGTTCTTGTTTGCTGCTTCAACGGCTCCATTGGCTTTTGGCCGGTAAGGGGTAGAATGGAGATGCATAATTTTAAATTGCTCGCATACCTCCTTCATCAAATGACTATTTAGATTGGCGGCGTTGTCAGAGATAATGGTCTTTGGGATACCAAAGCGACAGATGATGTTGGAATGAACAAAGTCTACCACTGCTTTCTTGGTGACTGCTTTGAAAGTGACGGCCTCCACCCACTTGGTGAAGTAATCAATTGCAACCAAAATGAATCTATGCCCATTTGAAGCCTTTGGCTCGATTGGCACAATAACATCCATTCCCCAAGCAACGAAAGGCCAAGGAGATGACATAGGATGCAAATCCGAAGATGGCGAGTGAATCAGGTCACCATGAATCTGGCACTGATGACAGTAGTGAACAAAACTAAAGTAATCTCGCTCCATAATAAGCCAATAATACCCTGCCCGCAGAATCTTCTTTGCTAGAACATATCCATTCATGGGAGGTCCGCATACCCCCGAATGCACTTCACTCATGATCCACTCAGCTTTTGTGGCATCTATGCACCTCTACAAGTTCTAATCTGGGGTCCTTTTGTACAAAATTTCCCCATTCAGGAAGAAACCGCTGGCAAGCCGCCTTATAGTTCTTTCTTGATCTGCCTTGGCATGCTCTGGGTATTCCCTTGTTTTCAGGAATCAATTTATATCATGATACCATGGTTCACCATCTGGTTCTGTCTCAATAGTATTGCAGTAACCGTGTTGATCCCGAACTTGGATTTCCAATGGATCAATATGAGTGTTGCCTGGATAAGGGAGCATCGAGGCTAAGGTAGCCAAGGCGTTGGCTAGCTCATTGTGAAACATGGGAATGTACCTGAACTCGATGGATTTGAATCTTTTGCTCAGGTCTTGCACACATTGTCTATATGGAATAAGCTTGATGTCTCGAGTCTCCCATTCGCCTTGGGCTCGCCGGATAAGCAAGTCAGAATCTCCCATAACCAACAGTTCATGCACATCTAGATCGAGGGCCATTTTCAGACCCATGATACAAGCTTCGTATTCTGCCATATTATTGGTACAGAAGAAACGAAGTCGGGCCGTTGCAGAGTAATTTTATCCGATAGGTGAGATGAGGATTGCCCCGATCCCAATTCCTTTGATATTGACAGCCCTAACGAAATACATTTTCCATACATAGCTATCGTCCGAAACTACTTCCTCTATTGAGTTGACCTCTTCGTCTGGGAAGTATGTGCTAACTGGATTGTACTCATCATCAACTGGATTCTCTGCCAAATGATCTGCCAAAGCCTGTGCTTTCATTGCGGTGCGAGTGACATAGACGATGTCGAACTCTGTTAGCAAAATTTTCCATTTCGCGAGCCTGCCAGTGGGCATTGGCTTTTGGAAGATGTACTTCAAAGGATCCATTCTGGATATGAGGTAAGTAGTGTAGTCCAATAGATAATGCCTCAACTTCTGAGCGACCCAATTCAAGGCACAACATGTCCTCTCTAAAAGGGTGTACTTAACCTCATAATTGGTGAACTTATTGCTCAAATAATGCATTGCTTGTTCCTTTTTTCCTGTTGCATCGTGTTGCCCCATAACACATCCAAATGAATTATCCATCACCGATAGATATAAAAACAAAGGCCTACCAGGTTCAGGTGGGACGAGTACAGGGGGTTTTGACAGATAATCTTTGATGCTGTCGAAAGCTTTTTGGAAATCATCCGTCCACTTGATAGTAGCTTCCTTTTTCAACAACTTAAAGATGGGCTCGCACGTGGTTGTGAGCTGTGCAATGAACCTATTGGTGTAGTTCAACCTCCCGAGCAAGCTCATGACTTCCTTTTTGTTCTTCGGAGGTGGCAAATCTCGAATGGACTTTATCTTAGATAGATCCAATTCGATGCCTCTATGGCTAACTATAAAACCGAGGAGTTTCCCAGATGGAACCCCAAATGCACACTTGGCTGGATTAAGCTTAAGGCCATACCTTCGAAGCCGTTCGAAGAACTTTTTCAAATCGCGCACATGATTAGCATGTGTCTTTGACTTTATGATGACATCATCGACATATACTTCAATCTCTTTGTGCATCATGTCGTGAAAAATAGTGGTCATGGCCCTCATGTAAGTTGCCCCTGCATTCTTCAAACCGAATGGCATGACCCTGTAACAATAAGTACCCCATGGAGTGGTGAAAACGGTCTTTTCTGCATCATCCTCATCCATTAGAATCTGGTGGTATCCAGCATAGCAATCCACGAACGAATGTATCTCATGCTTTGCGCAATTATCTACAAGAATGTGGATGTTTGGAAAAGGAAAATTATCCTTTGGACTTGCTTTATTCAGGTCTCGGTCGTCAACGCAGATTCTAGTTTTTCCATACTTCTTTGGCACAGGCACAACATTCGCCACCCAGGTGGTGTATCGGACGGCTCTGACCACATTGGCGCTCAACTTCTTTATTATTTCCTCTTTGATTTTTTCACTCATGTCCGTTTTAAATTTCCGTTGCTTTTGTTGGACTGGTGGAAAATCAGGATACGTGGGAAGCTTATGAACCACTAGATCGACACTTAAACCTGGCATATCATCATAAGACCAAGCAAACACGTCTCAATATTCAAATAAAAGTTGAATCAAGGCATCTCTGGTTTATTGTTCAGTGTGAATGCTTATCTTTGTTTCTCTAACATCATCATGACTTCCAATATTAATTGACTCAGTTTCAGTGAGGTTGGTCTTAGGCTTGTTTTTAAATTGTTCCAACTCTCTTTTGATTTCCTCAACAACCTCATCTTCATCATACTCAACCTCTTGATGCATTATTTCGAAATTAGACAGCTTTTTAAGATCTGGGCATGAATTCCGCATGCATGTCATGTTATTAAAGCCAGCATTAACAAAACTGAAATGGAAACAGAAATGACAGAAATTAGGAAAAGGAAAAGATACAAAACTTAATAGAAGTTGAACTGCATTTCATTGAATTCGAAAGGATAGAAAGGTTAACATCAAAACAAAACAATCATACTGAGATGTTTGGATTATAACCCCGAAAGTAACCCAAAATACAAAAAAGAAGCTGCAAAAGCAAACTACCAAGACTCCTTCCTTGTGGGGAGAGGAGTTGTTTCCCAATTGTTGAGCATGGTGTCTGGGACAATTAGTTGCAAATCAGCACGACTAGTGCCTTCACCAGCCTGGATCATATTCACTTCAGAAAACATCTGGCTGAGGCCGTGGCAAATTTCATCAATGTTTGTCTGCGCCGAGGAATTTTGACCCTCTTGGAGTCGTGGCTTGACAAAAGTGTAGAAAATGTGAGGGATAGGTTATTGCAAGACCCATCTGTGCTTTTTGCAGTGCTTGGCTTGTCTTCGTCTGCTTGTGTTGGCATGAAGCCTAAACCAAAAGTATCCTGGTTACTGAACGGAGAGATGGGCTCCGAAATTCCTTGCAATGACGTCCCCAAGCCTTTTCTTGGCTCATAACCCTGTCTCAGCATGAGTGCAGCCACCATTACAGATGTGGCGGAAAGACGAGGATGCAGAATGGACTTTCCTTCCTCGACATGGTCCACATCAACCACTTCAAAAGCCTGATAGACAATGGACTCACACCCTTCCCTGGACTCAATACATGGGATTAACGGGTCTATATAAATGGACGACTCGTCTTCCCCGTGAACGATAATTTCTTACCTGTCATGTTCAAATTTGAGCATCTGATGTAAGGTGGACGGCACAGCTCGAGCCGTATGGATCCATGGCCTTCCAAGAAGAAAGTTATAGGAAGTGTCCATGTCCACTACCTTAAAGACAATTTCAAAGTCAACTGGCACAATCGTCATGGTGAGGCTGATCTCCCCAATGGTATCTCTCGCTAAGCCATCAAAAGCCCGGATGCGGACATTGCTGGGTCGGATTCTGTCTGTATTGATCTTCATGCTTTTCAAGGTGGAGATAGGACACACATCTATTCTTGAGCCTCCATCAACCATGACTCTCTTTACGTAGTGCCCCTCACACTTAACAGTCAAGTGTAAAGCCCTGTTGTGTACGGCTCCTTCTTCGGGGAGTTCATCATCAGTAAAGGTGATTTTGTTCACCTCAAAAAATATGTTGTCCATCTTCTCCAACTGGTTCACTGTGGTCTTCTCTGAGACATGTGCCTCATTAAGGACCTTGATTAGTACTCGAGCATGCTCTTTTGAATGTGTGAGTAGAGATAGTAGAGAAATTTGGGCAGGAGTCTTTCTCAGCTAGTCAATGATTTAGTAATCCTGAACTTTCATCTTTTTCAGAAACTCTTCTGCTTGTTCTTCAGTGACTGGTTTCTTTATTGGCAATTGGCCTTCTCTGATTTGCTTAGCCTTCCTCAACTCTTCTAAAGAGTAACACCTCCCTGATCGAGTCAAACCTCCAGTTTCCCCCACTTCTTCTATAATTTCCTTGCCTTTGTAAGTCATCACAGTTTTGTTGTAGTTCCAAGGAATGGTCTTCGTGTTTTTCACAGGGGGTTGTACGACAGGTTTGATTATGATCGACTTTGTTATACCTTTCGCACCGCCCTGGTTCTGCCTTGCAATGGGGTGGCCTCCAAGGACATATAACCTTGGGCTTGGAATACTGGAGCAGACTTCCAACCTCGAGATTTTTGGAACAAATAAAGTTGCCTTTTCTGAGCTCTGGGTGCCTTTCACAATCAATGGCACATCTCGGCTTGGACT
The DNA here is from genome assembly GCA_005239495.1 of Nicotiana undulata. Lineage (NCBI taxonomy): Eukaryota > Viridiplantae > Streptophyta > Magnoliopsida > Solanales > Solanaceae > Nicotiana > Nicotiana undulata. The sequence continues at coordinate 4,786 of ML270308.1, read as the reverse complement.
TACTTTTAGACATGTTCCTTCTGGAATTGCTCCGGCTGTCATTTCTACTCGACCAGCCGGCTTGTATTCTTGATCTCGGTCAATCATTCCCACAAAGTGAACATCATTATGTACTGGCAAAGGGTTGTTGGTCACATTAGGAGGGTCCTCGTCCTTTGTCACCACAAAGTTTTTCAGCAATTAGTCTTTCTATGGCTCTTTTCAGAGTCCAACAGTCATCAGTGCTATGCCCCGGGGCCCCTGAATAATATTCACATCTAGCATTTGCTTGAAATCCATGTGAATCAGGATGCATATGGTGGGGGGCGATGGGTCCAATCACTCATATTTGCTTCAGCTTCTGGAATAAACTAGAGTATGATTCAGCCAATGGAGTGGATTTTTTTGCCGGCCTCGGATCTCGACCAAAATCCTGCCTAGCACGAGCATTGTAGGGTGCCCGAAAATTTTATGCTGAGGTCAGGGGGTCCTTGGAGCTGGTGCCCGTACTTGCTGATTAGGAGGCCGAGCATAAGACTGAGCATTGAACACTGTATATTGTGGTGAGCCCATAGAGAATTGAGGAATTGGCGGAGGATAATAATGTTGAGGGTAGCTGGATTGCCCCTGCTGAACTTGCACATAAGGGTGTGGTGCCCCCCTTTGAACTCCCCTGGATCCTGTCATGGACCCCTCATCTCTCTTCTTTTTATTTGCGAAACTTCCCGACCCATTTTGGATAGCTTGGGTAGTGGCCTTGAGAGCAGCTTGACTTACAATTCTGCCAGTCTTGAGACCATTTTTGACCATCTCTCCTATTTTGATTGCTTCTGCAAAAGGTCTACCCATCGCGGATATCATGTTCTGAAAATAATCAGGCTCTTGAGCCTCCAGAAAAACAGTGATCAACTCATGGTTATCCATAGGTGGCTTGACCCTAGCCGCTTTCTCCCTCCACTTGATTGCATACTCCCTAAAGCTTTCAGTTGGCTTTTTCTTCATATTGGATAGGGAATTGCGATCTGGCGCAATACCTATGTTGTACTGGAATTGTTTGATGAAAGCCTGGGCCATGTCGTCCCAGACATGCCAGTGAGAGATATCTTGGTCAATGAACCATTCGGAGGCTACCCCNATCTCAAGTCAATCTTGGCGAACACCGTAGCACCCTGAAGCTGATCAAATAAATCAACAATCCTCGGCACTTGACACTTATTCTTAATAGTAACCTTGCTCAATTTGCCGGTAGCCAATACACATCTTCCTTGAGCGATCTTACTTCTTAATAAACAACTCTGGAGCACCCCAAGGAGAAACACTAGGCCATAACAAAATCTTTACCACACAAATCCTATAACTGCTCCTCCAATACTTTCACAATGCTGATATCGGAATACGATGCCTGAAGACCTCATAATTACCCAAAATAACGTGCCTCATCTAACGCCGCCCGGGGCGGGCACCTACCTTGTAAGTTAAGGCTCCATAATTCTAGCACGAATTTAGCAAATTACGCACAGATGGTTAATTAGTTTATTTATTTATTTATTAATTAATATTATTATTACTACTCCTATTTTACACATAAGTCTTTTAACAAGCATGACTTCCTACCAGTATTATAGTAAAAGATACAAGCTTAATTCACAAGGGAGAATTTAATCACTAGATTTTCCATCACAAGGGTTTCATCCTTACATAAATTCCACCGCGGCTCGAGGACCGATCCAACTATACCCAATCATGTTAACACGCGAGGATCTCGTCCTCGATCCTGAATCACAAGTAATATGTATATCGGGCCCCTCGAAACATTTCATTTCCTTCATTTAAATATTTCTGTTAAGCAAAATTTCAACACGTCATGGTGAACACAGTTATTCCCATAGGATTTCTCAATACAAGTATTCATATAAGTAGATTTTTAGAGTTATGAAGCTCACCCGAGAGTGGAGCATCTTAGAAGAATTTTATTAGATGAGCATAATCGAATTAAGTTCAGAAAATCGCCACTTTATAGTAATTAGAGACTATTCTTTTAATGAAACCATTCAATGTAACGACCTCATCCATACCATAGAAAATATAACAACAGACAGGGTCTCCACCTCTAAGAAGTTAAAGTCCACTTCCGAGCTTCCGGCTCCTTCTTCACTAAGTGGCCATGTAGTTGAGTTGTATCTGCAATGGGGCACGTAGCCTGAGTGCCCTTATGAAATATGACCCTCCCAAGCCTAAGGCAATTTCTACCACTAGCCGACACAAAGAATCATCCTGCCCTGAGTCGTCCAAAATTTACAATCATTTTTGAATCCTTTAATGAGTCTGGGGACCCGTCCTCTGGCTATACGAACCAACGTAAGAGTGTGACGGGTTAACTTATCGAACCTGATGTCATATTCTGATACCTTCTTATGACCCGACACAGCCGTAACTTCCACGCCGAATAGACTTTTGTAGACTTCAAGTTGTTTGAATAAATCCTCTGGTACTAAGGTATAGGGTTATTAAGGAGGTAGACGTACCTAAATTCCCAGCTTTATCTCTTGCAAAAACAATCCCCGGCCTGATACATTCCAAATCAAAACCGATATGACATGTGGCCTCTCCATCTATTCCTTGACAGTGGACCTCCCCACGTGGCACAAGTCATAGGTCACAATACCTGATAATCCACGATGTTAAACTTCACAGCTCATATAAATCAATCTTATTGCTTTACACTTATTCCCATGGTGTGCAATACCTCATAGAGGCGGTCAAGAAAATCCTGTGGGTCTTCAAAAGATATACCACTGAAATGGGGTGGAACTTGTTTGGTAACTTGTCCAACCTCAATAAACGGACTAGTGCATCCTGCAACCATGGAGTAGCTATAAATTCTTCCGGAATCAGATCTAGTCCACATATACTAACTGAGCTAGAACCTCCGCATCTAGATCCATTTGAGACTGTACAATAAGTGATGATGTTCAAGCTTTAGACTGCACTCTGCTTCTGTCTCTTCCCTCGATCGTAGCTGTCATTGGGGCTTAATCTCTTGTTCGGTCGTAGACGCTTCGCATGTTGTCGAGATTAGTGAGAGGACAAGAGTAGGCAAGTTCAATCATCAATGATAGAATAAATTCGCACGATGGAGATGAAGAAATGTGGAGTTATTCCTAACTTTGCAGCCTCTGAGGGATAAATACAGACGTCTCCGTACCGATCCCTCAGACTCTACCAAGTTTGTCCGTGAGTTGTGAGACCTAAGCAACCTAGAGCTCTGATACCAACTTGTCACGACCCGAAATCCCACCTTTCAGACCGTGACTGCGTCTAACGTTAAACCTGCTAGACAAGCCAACGTAAACTACACGTTAGTATTTTTAAATCAATCCAACAGTAGTAAAATTTAATACCCTTCAAATCTTAACTCAAATAACCAACATACTTCATAACTTTAATAATGTAACCATACTCTGAAAATGCGTAATGACATAGTAAAGATAACAGCATCGCATAATCCCAAAACCGGGGTGTCACAACCTCACGGACTATCTAAACTGAGTGTTAAATACAGAGTCTGAAAAGAAATATATAATTGTCTTGAAACTAGGAGAAAAAGTAAGACAATAAGGAATCCAAATGCAGGAGAGACACCAAGGCCCACGAACGCCAGCGGGTATACCTTGAAGCTATGGGTGGACTAAAGATGACTCCCTCAATGCGGTCCACTGGGTCCGGATGCGGGATCTGCGCAACATCAAGAAGTGCAGTGTAGCATCAGTACAAACGACCCCATGTACTGAGTAAGTGCCGAGCCTAACCTCGGCTGAAGTAGTGACGAGGCTAGACTTAGCAACGATGTACACATGTCCTATTCTACAACAGATGACACAGATAGCAACGCAAGAAGTAAGCAGACAAATTAGGGAAACAGGAGCAGTTAAAGGGATCACAAGTGAGATATGACAGTATATTGATCATAAGAAAGCAGACAGAAAAATACCAAGTAAAGACAAGTACAAATGCCAGGAATGTAAATAATGGCACGACATCACCCTTCGTGCTTTTACTCTCTTCTTCACTATGCAAAACATGGTATAATCAATGTAAATCATGGCACGGCATGTCCCCTCGTGCAATAAATAATAAATGATCAACACGGCATGTCCCCTCATGTGTTAAATAACAAACAATCAGCACGGCATGTCCCCTCGTGAAATAAATAATAAACGATCAACACGGCATGTCCCCTCGTGTGATAAATAACAAACAATCAGCACGGCATGTCCCCTCGTGCAATAAATAATAAACGATCAACACGGCATGTCCCCTCGTGTGATAAATAACAAACAATCAGCACGGCATGTCTCCTCGTTCAATAAATAATAAAAAGCAACAATATAAGGTGAAAATCAACAATAAGAAGTCTCAAGTGTATGGAAATATTCAAGAAAATTCTATCATCCCGGCAAGGAGAATTCATCAATTAATAACTCAACAAATGCCCGGCAAGGGTCTCAGCTATAACCAATCACTTCAATTGTATACTTTACGCTTGGATTTTCATTCGTATCAACACTTCTCAAGCTCAACGACCAATACTTTCAACAAAAATGAATTACCAAGTAGAAACAATTTCATAATATGCTAAACATGGAAGAAATACTGCAATTTCTATCAAATAGGCCCACGGGCATGCTTGACACACATTGCATAGGTACTCGTCACCTCACCTATGCAATGAACATGATGATCACATAGTGTAACGACCCGGTCTGTCGTTACGCGAAACCTACATTATAACTGTTGTTAGTGCCTT
>ML270307.1:607-32845 GCA_005239495.1 Nicotiana undulata | reverse complement strand
GGGGGGGGGGGGGAAGATAGAGCAGGGAAAACAAAGAGAAAATAGAGAAGCAAAAGAGATAGGAATCAAGAGAAAATACTTGTTTGCTTTTGTGCAGGATCGACTCTTGCGTGAGAGATGAGAGATGAGAGATGAGAGATGAGAGAAAACAACACTGTTTTTTTTAGTTTTGGGACAAATGAATTGACCTGATGAAATGAGGAATGGGATTTTACTTAGCACGAACTCCGCACCTGCGAAAAAGAAGTCGCGCCTGCGAAGGCGCACGTGCGCAAATATCATCGCACCTGCAAAAGGGCCGCAGCTATGCTTCTATTTCCGCTTCTGTGTAGCCGCACATGCGGATGTCCTGAATGCAGGTGCAGAAATACCTGGGATCATCAGTCAATTTTTGGGCAGCACTGTTTTGGTGCATTCCCGCTCTCAAAAATTTGCAACTTAGCTTCAAAAAATCTGAAACTTGGCAGATTAGTGCAAAACAATATACTAAGCTATTCTAAAAAAGAAAATTTCAAAAACGACCAAATATTTTAGAAACGATGGGTTGCCTCCCACCAAGCGCCGCATTTAACGTCGTGGCACGACGTAAGTCAACTTTACCATTTTTCTCACCACTTGGATGATATGAACTGGGCACCTAGCTTGGAATCAATCTTGTGAACACGGGCGGTGGGGGGTGGCAAGTCGATGACTGAGCCAAGCATTGATTTATTCATTTTGCACTTCTTGGCTTTCATGTGAGGTATGTCATTTTGCTTTCTTGTTTCCTCAAATTGTAAAATGTATGGCATGAGTCTTTCCTCCTCGCTATCCTTCATTGATTCATGTAGTTCAACTTCCATATCACCACACAATTCCAATGTTGAAAAATGCTTGGAATGTGACCTCAAACCTCCAACTTGCAACTTTTCCCGAATTTTGACATCCTCTTTTTCCCCCGGACTAAGTCAATTTCAACGACATTTTCAATCACCCCGTTTGACTCTAATCCCATATTTTCTTCGGCATAAATAATACTCATGGAGTCGATTGGTGGATGTTCAAGTCTTGACTCCTCAAAGTAAAGCTCACTTTCTTCCTCGAAATTGGACTCTTCTTGGCTTCCCTCCACACTTTCAAATTGAGAGGCATAATGAGCCTCCATCAATGCTTTCATTTGATCCTCCAAAGTGCGGCTATGCTCATCATTTTGAGTCACATCATGTTTCAATTCCTCGAATGCAAAGTTGTACTTCTCCTCATTTTCAAGAATGGCCTCCAACATGACCATCATCCTCTCATTTTGAGCATTTGAGAGTTCTTCTTGGTTTTGATCAAGTGTCAAGGAAGGATTTTCAATTTCAACCTCCAAGGAAGTTTCTTGGCTATCACTCACCTCCAATGCCTTTTGAACCCTTAAGGCTTCAATCATTTCATCCATTTGTGAGTGCAACCTTTCAAGTGCCAACTCATTTTGGAGGTTATTCTCCAAAAGCTCCTCCAAGGCACTTTGCTCTTGGTTTCCTTCTTCAAGTAAGCACTCAACATGAGCTTGAACTCTCCATTTCGATCATGCTCAATTTATTCCACTTCCTCATCCCTAAAGTTTTCATCACAACAAGTAGAATCATCATAGCGGGGGATTGGGGAAGGGACGAACAAATAATCACAATCATACAAATGACCATTTTGGCAACCACTCCTACACAAATTCTCCACTCATGGGTTTGAGATTGTGCGCACAATCCATCCCCGGGAGAATTTAAACAATTTTGCCACGAGTGTGGTCCTCCACAATAAGGACAAGGGTCATCAAAGTATGAACAACTACCATCCGACCAATCTTCATTATATGATGCCATTTTTTATGTTAAAAATTAAGAAACTAAACAAGAAACAAATAAGAAAAATATACCAAGGTAAGAAAAATAATTACACAAATATTCACAAGTTTGGACCAAAGCACTTATGCTTATTTCCCAAACAACCTAAATTACGCTTTGTTCCCCGGCAACGGCGCCAAAATTTGATACGCTCAAATTACACCTTAAAATAGTGTAAGTGATCTATGTCAAATATAGTAACCCAACTAGATTGGGGTCGAATCCCACAGAGAACAATATATAGGCGATTAGGAATGTAAGAGAATTATCACTTATCGCGCAATGCCAAACACTTAGATTTTTGGTGTGAAAATATTTATATCTAAATGCAAAAATGTAAACTAAACGAGAAAGCAAATAAAATGATCAATGGCTACAAGTATGGATGCATCGGGGATTACACTTAAGTAACGATCCAATGTATTTCACGATTTTACAAATATGAGCGAGTTTATGTTAATTAGCCACGGATAATAATTCTTAATTAGCTTCTTCCGAAGACTAATAAGACTTCTTAATTGAATTATTCCTATCCCAATTAAGATATTAAGCACACTCAATGATGGCTACAAGTAGTTCAATCCTACTCCTAGGTAGAATCTATAAAATGAGGGTTAAAGCCTCAAGTTCTTGTTAATTAATCTTTCCCAACCTCAAATTATCTTTTTCAAAATTAATTCGGAGTTAATGGGCGAGTCCTTGGGTTAGCTAATCCATATGGAAACATTAAAGAACAAGAATAATTAAATAAACACTAACTTACTTCATAAATAGATAAAAATTATTCAACACATAAGCACAACAAGGTATTTAATCCATACTTTTAACAAGAATATTTTCATAAACAAGATTAAGTGTTGGAAATAAATACTACACACTTAATTATTCAATACAAAGCAAGGAAATGAAGAAACAAACATAAATGGGTAAGAAATCCTTAACCACAAGCTTGAAATCTTCAAAACCCAAGTATGTGTGCAAACCCTAGCTTCCACAAATGTTTTCTCTACTCTTCAAGACTTAAAAATACGTTTTTCAATGCCAAAAGATTAGCCAATGATACTGAAAAATATCTGCTAGGTCAAGTATATGCGGGTTTGGGATTGGGAAAATGTGATTTTACAACTCTGTCCAGGTCTGACGCCCGTTGACCGCACATGCGGACAAATCCTCGCAGGTGCGGCTCCGCAGATGCAGATTTTATATTGTAGGTGAGACTTCTAAGTGGATTGACTAGTTTCGCAGGTGCGAACCAAACCACCGCAGCTGCGGATACTACGTCGCATGTTCGGCTTTTGTGCAGTTGGGCCATTTCCGCAGGTGTGTCACACTCTTTCGCAGGTGCGACGTCGCACCTGCGACCAAATGTCCGCAGCTGCGGATTCACTGAATGCTACTGCACTTTTTCCACTCTTTTTGCTCAATTCCACTTCGATTCAATGCAAATCACTTAATGACATCATCTTCCTGCAAATCGAACAATACACATTATAAACGACCTCATGTTATCATCAAAGGGGTGCAGAATCTAACGAAAAGAGACTAAATTGAGTGGTAAAATCACCACTCATCAACGGTGTTCTGAGACTTCAGGGTCACTTATGTGTCCATAATGTTGATGGCTTGAGGGAGAGGATTCTAGAAGAGGCTCATAAATCACGGTATTCTATTCATCATGGTGCTACGAAGATGTATCGTGACGTGAGGCAGCATTACTGGTGGAGGCGGATGAAGAAAGACATAGTGGAGTATGTGGCTAGATGTCTAAATTGCTAGCAGGTTAAGTATGAGCACCAGAGGCCAGGAGGCCTACTTCAGCAGATGCCTATACCTGAGTGGAAATGGGGGCGCATCACTATGGACTTCGTAGTTGGGTTGCCTCGGACTTTGCGGAAGGTTGATGAGGTTTGGGTTATTGTGGATAGGTTGACCAAGTAGGCGCATTTCATTCCAGTAGCTACTACTTACACTTCTGAGAGGTTGGCCCAGATCTACATTCGGGAGATAGTTTGGTTGCACGGTGTGCCGGTATCCATTATATCAGATTGAGGTCCTCAGTTCACCTCGCACTTTTGGAGAGCAGTATAGAGTGAGTTACGCACCCGGGTAGAGATCAGCACAGCATTCCACCCTCAGACCGACGGGCAGTCAGAGCGGACAGTTCAGATATTGGGGGACATGCTCAGAGCATGTGTGATTGACTTTGGAGGGCGGTGGGACCATTTCTTTCCTTTGGCCGAGTTTGCTTATAATAACAGTTATTAGTCCAGCATTGATATGGCTCCATTTAGGCCTTATATGGCTGGCGATGTCGTTCTCCCATCGGGTCGTTTGAGCCTGGCGAGGCTAAGCTATATGGCACCGATCCGGTGAAGGATGCCTTGGAGAAGGTAAAATTGATTCAGGAGAGGCTTCCCACAGCATAGTCTAGACAGAAGAGTTACGCGGACCAGAAGGCGCGCGACGTATCATTTATGGAGGGCGAGAAAGTTATGTTGAAAGTCTTGCCGATGAAGGGTATTATGAGGTTTGGGAAGAAGGGAAAGTTGAGCCCAAGGTTTATAGGCCCATTTGAGGTGTTGAGACGAGTTTGGGAGGTTTCTTACGAGCTTGCTCTACCTCCCAGACTATTAGGAGTTCCTCCGGTTTTTCATGTGTCCATGCTCTGGAGGTACCATGCCGACTTCTCTCACGTGGTAGATTTTAGCACCATTCAGCTAGATAAGAGGTTGGGTTACGAGGAGGAGCCAGTTGCTATCATTGACAGGCAGAATCGCCAGTTGAGGTCCAAGAGGGTTTCCGCCGTAAAGGTCCAATAGAGGGTCCAACCAGTTGAGAAGGCAACTTGGGAGTCCGAGGAGGACAGGAGGAGCAGATATCCACACTTATTCAACACTCCAGGTATGATTCTAGACCCGTTCGAGGACGAACGTTTGTTTAAAAGGTGGAAAATGTAACGACCCAACCGGTCGTTTTATGTTCTAGAACCCCGTGCCTCTAAATGAGACTTCCTGTAGTTACTTTTTCTGATTTATGACTTGCGGGGACAGGTGGTTCTAGGTTTGGAGGAGTTTGGAATGGTATAGGAACACTTAGTTCCTTAAGGTTGGCCTTAAAGGCCAAGTTTGACTTCGGTCAACATTTTTGGTAAACGACCTAGAAATCGAGATTCGAAGGTTCCGGTAGGTTCGTATGATGATTTCGGACTTGGGCGTTGACCTAGGAGCGTTTCGGCGCAAAATAGTGAAATAAGGTTTCCTTAAGTTCAAACTTGAGGTTTGGAACGTGTTTTTGTGTTAGCGAGGTCCAAACGGAATTCCGGGACCGAGAATAGTTCTGTTATGTAATTTATAACTTGCTCGTAAAATTTGGTGTCATTCTGAGTAGTATAGGTACGTTTCGGCGTGTTGAAAGTGAATTCAAGAACTTAAATTTCCTAAGTTTGATCCAATAGGTTTTGGGGTATGATTTTTAGATTTAGCGTTGTTTCGGACGTTCCTAAGGCTCGAGCGAGTCCGTATTATGATTTAGGACTTGTTGGTGTATTTGGACGGGGTCTCGGGTGGCCCGGATGCCTTTTGGACACCAAGCGAGGCAAAAACCGGCCTTAAAAGACTGCTGGTGCACCAGATCTAGTGCGACCGCACCTGCGCAGGTCTAGCCGCAGGTACGACATCGCTTCTGCAGTCAGCCTCGCAGGTGCAACTCCAAGGGATGTTGCCCAGTTCCGCAAGTGCGGATCATATTCCGCAGAAGCAGAGCCGCAGGTGCGAACTCTGCTCCGCAGGTGAGACCACTGGCCCCCCTTTCCATTTTCCCCAGATGCGAGACCGTAGGTGCGGTCCTCGAGCTGCAGGTGCGAAAAACCTGTAGGCAGTGAGGTCATCTTAAATGCGATACTTTACCATTTTTCAACACCTTGGGCGATTTGGAGAGCTGGTGAAGAGGGGATTCGACCTAGGAATCTTAAGGTAAGTAATTCCTACCATAAAATGAGTTTATTACTTGGAGTTTTGGGTAGATTAACACATTAAATTAGTGGAAATCATAGGTTTAGAGTAAAACCTAGGGTGTCGATAAAAAAAAGAATTTACCAAGAAATTGATTATGTACTCATGATACGCTCTGTACTTAATTGTACAGGTTCTGAGGCAGGTGCATTTGGGTATCAGTTCGGAGTTCATCCCAGATATATATACCCGGTCTAGACTTCACGGTGAGTTGCTCCTCTCGACGACCCTCAGCAGCACTATGGAGTCTTCTTTTGTTATTTCTGTCTATTCCTTTTCACACAGTAGGACAGTGTATTCCTTCTTTGTTTTTACTCTGCTAGTATGCATGTAGACGTGTAACACCAGTTCCTGGCACACACGTTAGTAGACATTATTTTTGGGATGTAAATATTAATCTGTGACTTTTATGGTTATTTCTGTCTAAAATTGCCTAAGTTACTCGTGTTTACCTAATGGCTTAAATTTAAATAAAGTAAGGGATGGAAGACGTTTTGGTAAATTAAATGAACCCGCTAGGAGATCGGGGTTGGCTTGCCTGACAGTGGTGCCCGGCGCCATCACGACCTTAATGTATTTATGGGTCGTGACATGTAATATCTTTTTATTCGCTGCTTCTGGGTGGCCAACCGGACTAGGGTGACCTCGCGCCTCTCATACATAATTCCAGACTCGTGCTCATGGCCTCACCGTTCGACTCATTGGTCACATATCGGAACCTGAGGCTCAGTTCTCGTAGTTGGAGTTATTAATGCTTCGGCAACGTAGACCAAATTGAGTGGCCTCGGTACTAGATTTTGATGTCGCACGGTATGTCCACAAGACTTCAGGCAGAATTTCCCTCCATTTCCCTTTGGTTGGACACCTTTTCTTCAGGTTTTGAAGTATGGTTTTGTTTGTAGACTCTGCATGTCCGTTCCAACTAGGGTGATAGGGTGTTGACAAGATATTTTTGATCTTATGGTCCTCGAAAAATTTGCTTACCTTGCTGCCGATGAACTGCTTCCCGTTATCGCACACTATATCGACTGGTATTACGAACTGGCATATTATGTGGTCCCAATAAAGTCGACGACTTATTTTCCCCGGACCTTCTCGAACGCTTGAGCTTCGACCCACTTAGAGAAATAGTCAGACATAAATAGTATTAATTGAGCCTTACTGGGTGCCCATGGCAAGGGACCGACAATGTCTAATCCCCACTTCATGAACGGCCAAGGTGACAAGATCGAGTGTAGCAGCTCTCCGGGTTGATGAATCATTAGTGCATGCCTCTGCCAGCCGTCACATTTCTGTACAAAGTCCTTCGCATCTTTCTCCAAGTTGATCTAGTAATATCCGAGTGTGGTTATCTTGCGAACCAAAGATTCTGCCCCCAAATGGTTTCCGCAAGTTTCTTCGTCAACTTTCCTCAAAACATATTCGGTGTCTCCCAGCCCCAATCATATGGCGAGTGGTCCATCGAACATTCTTCTGAACAGAGTACCTTCGAATAGGGTAAACCTGGCCGCCTTCGTGTGCAGATCTCTCGATTATTTAGGATCCAAGGGCAGCTTCCCAGTCTTCAGGTGGTCTATATACTTGTTTCTCCAGTCTCAAGTTAAACTTGTTGAGTTTATTTTGGCATGGCCTTCTTCCATCGCCGATTTCATGAGTTGTACGACTGTTCCTGAGCTGCATTCATTGTCATCAACCGATGACCCCAAGTTGGCTAGAGCATCGGCTTCGCTATTTTGATCTCGGGGTACCTGCTGTGAGGTCCATTCCTTGAATCGATGCAGCGTTACCTCAAATGTTTCCAAGTACTTTCGCATTCGTTCCTCTTTTACTTTGAATGTCCCATTGACTTAATTTACTACAAGGAGGGATTCACACTTAGCTTCGACCACTTCGGCCCCCAAGATTTTAGCCAATTCGAGACATGCAATCATGGCCTCATACTCGCCCTCATTATTAGTCAGTTTCATAATTATAAGATTGCCTAACTACATTACCTGTAGGCGGCTTCAACATGATTTTGAGTCCGGACGCCTTTGCGTTCGAGGCACCGTCTGTAAAGTGGGTCCAGATTCTCGAGAAAATCCCCGAACAAAAATTCCTTTTCGACTTTGGGTATTAAGGCGGGTGTGAATCCGGCCACGAAATCTGCCAATGGGATTTAATAGCGGTTCGGGGTCGATATTCAATATCGTACCTGCTAATTTCTATGTCCCATTTGGCCAACCGACCCGAGAGCTCGGGTTTGTGCATTATGTTCCTTTGTGGGTAAGAAGCTACGACGCATATTAGGTGGTGTTGAAAATACGGTTTTAATTTCTAGAGGCGCTTAGCAAAGCGAGCGCCAATTTTTCTAGGTGAGGGTACCTTTCTTTGGCCTCGACTAGAGTTCTACTAACATAATAGATATGAAATTGTGTACCTTCCTCTTTCCAGACTAAGACTGCACTTACCGCTATCTCGAATACCGCCAAGTACAAGTACAACTGCTCGTCTGCCTTCACAGTATAGAGCAAGGGTAGACCTGAAAGGTACCGTTTGAGTTATTTCAATCCTATTGGCACTCCGGGGTCCACGAAAAGTTATTCCTCTTCTTCAATAAAGAGAAGAATCGATTGCTCTTATCGGAGGACCTTGATATGAGCCAGCCCAAGGCGGCTATGCGCCTGGTTAGCCTCTGAACAGCCTTGACACTATCCACACGGTGATATCTTCTATAGCTTTTATTTCGTCGGGATTGATCTCGATCCCTCAGTTGGACACCATGAATCCAAGGAACCTCCCGAATCTGACCCCGAATGCGCATTTCTCCCGGTCCAGCTTCATATTGTATCTCTTTGGTATGTTGAAGGTTTCCTGCAAATGTTTCAATTTGTCCTCTGCTCGCAGGGGACTTAACAACGTGTCGTCAATGTAAACTTCCATTGATTTTCCTATTTTTTCTTCGAACGTTTGATTTACTAGGCGTTGATAAGTGGCGCCAACATATTTTTTAATCCGAACGACTTCACGTTATAACAATAGGTGCCGCACTTAGTGATAAAATAATTTTTTTCTTGATCGCCTGAGTCCATTTGGATTTGGTTATACCCGGAATAGGCATCAAGAAAGCTGAGTATCTCGTGCCCTGCAGTTGCATCGATCATGCGATCGATATTAGGCAAAGGAAAAGAATCCTAGGGTACGCCCTGTTCAAGTCTTTGTAATCTACACACATTCTTAATCTATTTCCCTTTTTAGTCACTACTACTACGTTAGCCAACCAATCAGGGTACTTAACTTCCCGAATGGAACCTATTCTAAGGAGCTTCGATACCTCGTCTTTGATGATTGCATGCTTGACTTCGGACTGAGGCCTCATTTTTTGTTCAACCGGGTGGAACTTCGGATCAAAGCTTAGCTTATGAGTGGTTTTTTCTAGCAAGATCCCTGTCATATCTAAATGGGACCAAGCTAAAAATCTACATTAGCTATAAGGAATTCAATAAGTTTTTTCTTAGCCCAGGAATTAACTCTGTGCCTAGGTATACCTTCCGATCAGGCAAGTGTTTGACCAATATGACTTGCTACAGCTCCTTGACTGTCGATTTGGTGGCATCGGAATCATTAGAGGTGATGAACGACCTAGGAACTCCGTAGTAATCATCCACGCCTGCCTATTGCTTCTCCAGTTCGGTCGGAGTCGGTGTCGATGATTGTTATTTAGTTCTTCCTTCCTATTTGACTCCGGGTTCTGAGATGCCGAGAGTGTGGACTTCAGGATCACCTCATCGACCACAAACATTTATTTTGCGGCTGGCTGCTCCCCATAAACTGTCTTTATCCCTCTCGTTGTGGGGAACTTCAATGCATGGTGTAGTGTCGAGGGTACTGCCCTCATGTTGTGAATCCATGGTCTTCCGAATAGAGCATTATATCTCATATCCCCTTCAATCACATAGAACTTCGTTTCCTGAATGGTTTCGGCGGTGTTCACTGACAGAGTTATCTCCCCTTTAGTAATTCCACATGCCATATTGAATGCGTTTAAAACTCGGACTGCAGGCACTATTTGGTCTTGTAGACCCAATTGTTCCACGACCCTCGATCTGACTAGGCCGAGCTACCTTGATCAATTAACATACGCTTAACTCGAGATTTATTTATGAGTACAGATATTGTCAGTGCATCGTTATGCAGTTGCACGATGTCGTCAGCGTCCTCATTATTGAAAGAGATCATCCCCCCAGCATGTAATCTCAGGTTCATTTTTTCCTTGTAATGGACACCTTAGTGCGCTTTAGCATTGGCCCCTAAGGGACGTCTATTCCACCAATGATCATGTTAATGACGTGCTGAGGTTCCTCTCGCTCGGTCTGCTTGTTGGAGTCCCTATTCCTGAAGTGATTTTTGGCTCGATCACTCAGAAATTCTCGGAGGTGCCTGTTATTGAATAACGGGGCCACTTTTTCTCTCAGTTGTCGGTAGTCTTCAGTCCTGTAGCCATGATTTCCATGATACTTACACATCAGGTTGGGGTCTCTTTGGGAAGGATCAGACTGCAATGGCCGAGGCCACTTGGTATCTTTGATGCGTCCTATGGCAGCTACGACACCGGCAGCATCGACCTTGAAGTTGTATTCTAATAACCTTGGTGTCTCCATGGCCCCGAACAGCCTATCAAAAATGTTTTTACTCATGAGTCCCCGGCTATTATGTCCTCGATCGCTCCTTTTTTCATTCCTCGCAGGGTTATGTCTGACCTGTTAACCCTTTAATCTCCATTGTACGGTTGATACCAATCTCTATTCGATCTTGGTTCATAGTTGACAACTCTTTCAGACCTGTTACTAGTTCTGATGGGATAAACGGACTCGGACAGCCTCGAGCTGATCATCCTCGACTCTAATTTTTTAGTAGTACCTATTATGAATGTCAGCCCAAATTACCATGGGGTACTCTATCAAGTTTTGTTTCAGCTGTTGTGAAGCCAATGAGCTTTAGGGGTTGAGTCCTTGAGTGAACGCCTAAATGGCCCAATCGTCCGCGACTAGAGGCGGGTCCATTCGTTCCATTTGGAATCTCGACATGAATTTCATGAGCATTTTGTTGTCTCTTTGTTTCACTTTTAAAAGGTCTGATTTTCTGGTCTCGACCTTGATGGCCCAGGCATGAGCTTTTATGAAGGCATCTACAAGCATAGCAAATGAACAAATGGAATTAGGGGGTAAGTTGTGATACCATAGCATTGCTCCTTTCGATAGGGTTTCTCCGAACTTTTTCAGCAGAACAGACTTGATTTCATCGTCCTCTAAGTCGTTTCCCTTGATGGCACACGTGTAGGTGGTCACATGCTCATTTGGATATGTGGTTCCGTTATACCTTTGAATTTCAGGCATATGGAACTTCTTCGGGATTGGTTTTGGTGCCACACTCGGAGAGAGAGGTTTTTAGATAAATTTCTTGGAGTTTAGGCCTTTCAATATTGGGGGGGGGGGGGGGGGGATTTGATCAACTCTGGATTTATAGGTCTCCACTTTTTTGTCGTTGGCTTCGATCTTCTTTTCCCTGATTCCACCCGCTTTGTCAGTTCCTCAAGCATCTTTATTATTTCGGGGTTGGTCCTAGATTCGACTTCACCCGACCTTTCCGTGGTTTGTTATTTATTCGGGTGTTGTCCGAGCTCAGTTCTGCTAGAGCGCGACTTTGGTTATGTAGATGGACTATCCCTGCCTATTGAGCTTGCAATATTTCAAAGATCATCACATATTGATTCCATCGCCTTCACCGTCGTGCGTACCCGGGCTGTTTATCAGGCTCCTCCGCGAACGCTGTTCTCGGGGTTGGTAGACAAGTTTGCGTCGAGGGCCACATGTGAGTTGGCATCGATTGGGTATGCAACCGGAACTCTGTTGGGTTCATTAGGGGTACCTCGTTTCTAGGCACTATATTGTTGTTCTCGCCATGGTGGCCGGACTCAACATCAATTTTCAAGTGAGCAGATTGAGAGTTTGACATTCTTAAGTTGACCTGAAATTAAAATCTCAAAGAACAAGCGTAAAACAGAGTGCGTTATGGAAATTTGTATCAAATTGCCACTATCATCCTTAGCCCTACGGTGGGCGCCGAACTGTTTACCCTTGAAAACGGATATCAATTGAATTTATACGCGATTTTAAGGATATGTGGATAAATTCAATACAAGTAATCAATGACGTTAAATTAAAAAAATAAAAGGCGTACTAAATGATCAAACCAATGATAAGAGTGACCCTGAGCTCAGTTAATGGTTTAATAAGGAAACTGCCTTCGATACCGAGCTTGCACTTATGAAGAACTTATGAACAAAATATAAGAACTTTGAATAACATTCTAAAAAACTAGAAGTAAATTGCCTAGTGAATAATAAGTTTTCCCTTTATATAGTGAGGGGGGTTTTACCCTAAGTACAATACTAAAAAGGTAAAATCTTTCGTTTCGCTAA
Source organism: Nicotiana undulata (assembly GCA_005239495.1). Lineage (NCBI taxonomy): Eukaryota > Viridiplantae > Streptophyta > Magnoliopsida > Solanales > Solanaceae > Nicotiana > Nicotiana undulata. The sequence goes on along the minus strand of ML270307.1, from coordinate 20,513 downwards.
TCACTAATTTTCAGCCGATACGGGCCGAGATTCACGTCGTGATATCCGATTGGGCGCGGACATCACGACCCTTTGTTAGTCGTGTGCGGTTGTTTGGTAATGCTCTCCGAAGTCTCGGGGTCAAACCGGACCCGGAGGACGTGGTCCTGATGCCCCCGAGGGCAGGTATTTTGCTCGAGCCCTGATACGAGGAGCTCCTCGCTCCGATTCCGACTCCTTACGGTCACGTCCCTGCTCCGTTTGCTTCACCGGAAAACCGAGGTGCTTAGTGGGCATGGTTTTATCCGTATATAAAAGATAAGGTCTGCATACGCACTACCCTCCTCATACCCCACTTGTGAATTTGTTGTTGTTGTTGGCCGTATATAACTTATCAACCAGGCTTGGTTCCTATTTCCTTAGAACAGGTCTTGTTCAAGTAAGGTGACGATTCACGACCTTCTTTATACATAAATTAAAGAACTAATAAGTGTACAACTGTTTTGTTATTAGAATGAGAGAAAAAAACGTGGAGATAACATCTTTATATAAACTTTGGACATGCCAGCCCAGAAAATCGTTTACTTTTCAATGTTATTTTAAAGTTTGTTATATTCATGAGCTGCACGTTAATGGAAATTTTTGCCTATAAGAAGTGTTTGTAGATCCCATGTAAGAACACACAGCTTATAACTTTAACAACAAACTTTTTGTCTTCAAAAAAACTTTCCTTTGGGAATGGATTTGAGAGATAATAATTCAGCTATAATCAGATTAAGTGATGGGAGATACTTGGCCTATAAAGAGAGAGGTGTTCCAAAGGAGAAATCCAGTTATAGAATTATATTTGTTCATGGCTTTGACGGCCGCAAAGAAAGGGATTTTCTTGCCCCCCAGGTATAAGTGAATAGCTCCTGATTGTTCAATCTGTTGATAATTAAAATCATTCTTTGATAAATGAGTCAAACTCAATAGAACTTGATCAATCTTATTTTTGGAATAATTACACTAAGAATCACTTTGTTGGATCACATAACGTAAATTGGCCCATATATCAAATCTTTACCCGATTTAACCTAATGTGTATATGATTTGAAAAGAAATTATTGAAAGCTACCCGATTTAGTTGTTTGGACTTTGGAGCTTGTGCTTTGCATTTTCTGCTACCTTTGTGTGAAAATAGTAATTGATTGTGTGAAAAAAGTTAATTTATTTAATACCTTGGCCTATTATCTTTTGGCTACACATATTTGCAAAGTTATAATTGTATCACCTAATTGCGGTGTATGCGTGTGGATGTAAGAAAATTGAAGAATAGAAGCCCGCCATTGAAGGCCATCAAAGTTTCGCTTTCGAAAATAGGATTTTTTGAGTTTGTTAGTTGTTTGGATTAGGTGTTGTTCCAATTAATTAAAAATATCAAGAGGAGTTTAAAATTTAAATTTGAAGTGATTTGGAGTAGATTTGAGCAAGATTTGAGTTAAATTTCAGAAAAGTCGTAAGGAAGAAGACGAAGTCAGTTTTTTGTATAATTATGTATAATCTTGTATAATAGTGTATACGAGTGTAGAAACACACCTTATACACTATTATACACTTTCATACACATTTATACAAGCGTCTGTAGACGAACTTCTTCCACGATTTTCAGTTGTAATTCTTGTTCAAAACCAGTCAAAATCTCCATGAAATGACTTCAAATTTTATATACAACTTCCTTATACTATTTCTAACAAGTCTAAATAACACTCTCTCCAAATTTCTCACAAAATTAAATTCGAAATTTAAACCCACATAAGCTTGTTAAAAATCTAATTTTCACCATCCAAATGGATTTTGTTTGTTGTACTAATATTTGAGTCACAGTTACTGATTCGAATATTAACTTAAATGCTTGAGGAATCCTTTTTAAAAATTAAATATTAATTTTGAGAATCTATTGCAATTGGATATTGAGTTTTAGCCTATTATTTTTGGACTAGTTGATTGTAAATTAAAATATGGAAATAAAATTAAAATGCAGGGAGCCTAATTATTCTAATGTGAAATTTTCTCCTTTACTTTTTTGTTTCTAAGGTGGATTAAGCTTATTTTGTCTCTATACATGTGCTTGGAGTGATGACAGTAGTGAAAATACAATAGAGATTTTTTTTAAGGGTTTTAGCAAATTTCATTTAATCTATGAATATTCTCCCCTGATCTAATATAATATATATGGACATGTGAGAAAAATAGATGCGAAGGGGTATCAATGATTTAGTGCCAAGAATATTTATTTAATTTTTTTCTTTTTAAGGTTGAATGTTCTTTGATTTAGAGCCAGGGGCGTACATGGATCGGTTTGGTTCGGTTTTTTATCAAAATCAAACCAAACCAACTATATCGGTTTGGATTGGTTCGATTTTGTCGAGTTTTTCGAATTTTTTGTTGCTTAAATATTATTTCAATCTTACTTTATTAGATTTTTTATAAGTAAATATATATTTCGTAAAAATATTAAAAAAATGAACAAATATATTATATATTAAACTATATAGGAGAATTTTTTTAGTAAAATATAATAGTTATTTTTTTTGTCGTCTAACAATAATTTTTCGTAGATGTACACTTTCAAGGTTAACCGAATTTAGTAATAAAACATAAAAACCAATATGATAACTAAATAATAATATTCACTTCACATCCGAAAAATATATACTAAGAATTTAATAGATCTTAACATATAATATGATATGGAAGAACAAAGAGATTGACGCATTTCAGTAATAATTGATAAGAAAGTGATCATATAAATTATTGAAGGTTAATATTAATAAATATGGAGCACTTCATATTCTATTAAATATTATATTCGCAAGAGAATTCCAAATATTTTTAGATATTTTTAAAGAAAAAATCTATATAAAATCTTAAAAGTATATATAAATTTATATATCGATTTGGTTCGGGTTTTCATACTCAATACCAAACTTAGTCGGTTGTTTAACCGGTTTGATTTGACTTTTCAGTTTGGTGCAGTTTTTCGGTTTGGTTTGTACACCCCTAATTTAGAGCCAAGAACACTTACCACCAAGTGTGTGGGAGATAAATCAGATCCCTCTACTTTTAATAGAATTTTTTTGGTTTGAGTCTTAAATATGGAGAAAATCTATGTTAATGAGCATTAGCGTGAATTCAAATGAGTCAGACCAGTAGGTATCAGGAAAAATTGTACTTACATTATTGTCACATATATCAATTAATTAATACGTTTTGGAAAATGAGTTAATTAGGACGTAATTGTTGATTCTTGAAATAATGAACAGGAAATGATGAACAAGATGGGGATATATATAGTTCAATACGATAGAGCTGGATATGGGGAAAGTGATCCAAACCCAAAACGATCCTTAAGGAGTGAAGCATCTGACATTGAGGAATTGGCTGATCACTTGCAATTAGGATCAAAGTTCTATATTATTTGTAGTTCAATGGGATGTTACCCAACTTGGAGTTGCATCAAACACATTCCCCACAGGTAAGATCAACTCTTTTGCATTACACACACGGACAATGACGTACGCATAATTTTTTATAAGCGGTTGGTTTGTCAAACTCGAGAATTGCAACTCCTTAACCAGCGGACCAAACAACCCAGACTTACCAAGTGGTTTCATTCTTTATTATTTATAAGGATTTGTTAATTTTTCCATATTATTTATATGTGTATTTAGTGAAATTTTCCGGCGAAGTTGTGTTACGTGACACCGCTTAACGTGAGGTAAATTTGCGTGCATCACACACACCTAAGTTTTACTTTGTAGCACTAACTTCGCATAGTGACGCTTACATTTCTTGTTTTAATTTCTTTGTGACCGTTCGTTTATCTAAAATATAAAATTATTTTTTCCTTTAAATCTTTTAATGTTACAGGCTAGCAGGGGTAGCTTTTGTTGTTCCCATTGTGAATTACCAATGGCCATCCCTTTCTCACAATCTCACAAAGGATGATCAAAGAAAGAAAGACTATTGGTGGATGGGTATGACTGCTAAATATGTTCCTAAACTACTACAGTGGTGGGCGATTCGAAAAACTTCTTCTACCAATGATACAAAAACTACATACTTTACTTCCAAGGATTTAGAGATTATAAAGAATATACCAGGATTTCAGGTTTTTAGTCCGGTAAATATTGACTCCAAATTCACAGTTATCTCAATGTTTTCTGTACCATTTTTTATGTTTGTCCAAATTGTCTTTTACATTGTGAAGGGAGCCTTGGAGAAACGGTAAGTTATTTTCGTGTGGCCTATAGGTCACGGGTTCGAGCCGTGGAAGCATCCACTATTGCCTACATTAGTTACGTTGTCTACATCATATCCCTTGGGGTAGGTCACACGTTCGAACCGTGGAAGCAACCACTAATGCCTACATTAGTTAGGTTGTCTACAATAGGTTAGGTCTCACGTTCAAGCCGGCCGTGGAAGCAGCTACTAATGCCTACATTAGTTAGGTTGTCTACACCATACCCCTTGGGGTATCTACACTAATGCCCGCATTATGTCTACATCATACCCCTTAAGGTGCGACTGCCCTTCTCCGGACCTTGCGTGAATGCGTGATGCTTTGGGCACCGAATTGCCCTTTTTAATGCCAAATTGGACTTAGATGCATAAATCATCTTAAATATAACTTCTGGAGAGTAAGGTGGGATTTTCTACTTGCCGTGATACAGGAAAAACTAAGGAAGAGAAGTGTTTTCGACAATCTTTGCAGTGATTTCCTTGTGGCTTTTAGTAGGTGGGATTTTGATCCTTTGGAGCTAACCAATCCTTTTCCAGAAAATGGTCAGAGTTGTGTTCACATTTGGCAAGGCAGTGAGGATAAAGTTATTAATCTGAAACTACAAAGGCATATTGCAGAAAGATTACCTTGGATTCAATATCATGAAGTTCCTAATAATGGACATCTTTTGATCTATGATACTACTGTTTGTGAAGCCATTTTAAGGTCTCTTTTGATTGGAGAAACTCCACCATCTAATCCAACTAAGTCATAGTTTATATCATCACTGTCACATGACCAAGAGGTCACGGGTTCAAGCCGTAGAAACAGCCGCTTGCAGAAATACAAGGTAAGGCTGCATACGATAGGTCCTTGTGGTCCGGCCCTTCCTCGGACCCTGCGTATAGCGGGAGCTTAGTGTATCGGCCTGCCATTTTTACTGTCACATAACAATGTCCAGATGTTACATATTGAATTTCCTTTTTTTCCTCTTTTTGTACTTATTGGATGATGTATTTCATAATGTGACATGTTACAAAAAAAAAAAAAAAAAAAAAAAAAAAAAAAAAAAAAAAAAAAAAAAAAAAAAAACCTAAAACAAAACACTGTTATTAGCATGTAATAGCACTTCAAAGCCAGTGTTCCTATAGCATGATACCAACATCTGTGATAATGTTCCTTCCTAATGCACCTAAAACATGTCAATTGTTCAACAGAACAACCAGAAATTACAATAACAACATACCCAGTAAAATCCCACTAGTGGGGTCTGGTGAGAGTAGAGTGTACGCAGACCTTACCCCTACCCCTACCCTGAAAAGGATAGAGAGGCTTCCGGTAGACTCTCGGCTCAACGGGAGAGACAAAAACAACCAGAAATTGAACACAATAATCTAAGAGCAAAAGCTCAAGGGTAAATAAGAGAGCCTTAGCTGAAACAGTAGATAATGATAAACTTTCACCTCAGATTTATTCCAAAAGCTAATGAAGTTCACAATTATCAGTCAAGTTGCTAATCAAACGTTTGCTCACGGTAGTTACCGTCTTATTCACAGATACATGATCGATGCTAAATTTACACCATACAGTTTCACTCAACTAGTCAACAGTTTCCTCAAGATGGTTTCACAAAAACTAGCATTGTAAATTAACAAATGTCCAGCATTAGGAACCTCGTGATATTGAATCCACGGAAGCTTCTCTGCTAGATAACGGTTGAGTTCACGTGGGATAATTCTGTCATCGTGGCCTTGCCAAAGATGGACAGAACCTTCGTTCTTTGGAAAAGGATTTGTAATCTCCGTTGGAGCAAAGTCCCAGTTTCCAAAAGCTATTATCATGTCCCGATACAAACATTCAAACTCGCCCTGCTGTCGAACTTTTTCCTGGAGAAAAACATAGTTCCATTATTATGACAGTAAGCAAATAGCTAGTTACAGCATTAGGTGTCTTCCTCACTTATTTCATCAACAACGTCATCCGTCAAGAATAGACTAGAGAAAAATTATCGTTGTGAGGGTTTCTGCCAATGGAACAGAACAGGCAACCAAAGACCACATCTTGATATGATTTCATTGAAATGTTTATTTGGTTAGATATTTAAAAACTTTGCTGATATTTTCATATCATCGTGATGTCTCTTGAAGGGAAGGAACACAACAGCCTAAGTTGCTCCGACATGGCAGTTTAGGTGTCGCACCCGTGTCGCTAGTATGGGTGTGGGTGTGGGATCCGTACCGGATCTGGTCAAACAATTTTGGGTACTTTGACTACAATGGACAGAAAAAATCGACATGAGATACAATTTGATTACTGAAATCAAAACTAAAACTAGGGTAAATTCGAAGAAAATAGCATATCTTATCTAGGAAATCAATATTTTACTTATCTACAACTTGAGAATAAAAAGGAAATCCACACTTTACAAGCTATACGTAAGTATTTCACAAAATTTCTCATAAATTAGAAAGAATTCTATTTTTTTCCCATTATTTTTAGACGGATCCTATCCGTACTAGGATCCGTATCCTCGAATCTTAAAATTACATCTTGAATGTTCCGACCTCTAGATCCGCACCCGGTCCGAGCAACTTAGTAGAAACATCATGATGTTTCTTGTTTAATCTTGGCATAAGTATTGGGATCCCTACATCTGTAGACGACGTCTTTGTAGAAAGGACTAAGTTTATAAAGCTCTCTTTGCTTTGTATACTTCTTATGTAACGGGATCCTCTTTCTTTAATTAATATAATCTTCTCTCTCATCAAAAATGAAAGTGAGAATCATTTACCTGACCAGGACTAGGGGCAGCTGATAACTGTTTCACTATTTCTAGATCTGGAGGACTAAATATGGCCATATTCCCTTCCGTAATACTTAAAGCGCGGAACCACTTTTGGTTCATCCACCAATGAACCAGCCATGGGGCATAATGTACAACCCGAAATGTTCGCTGATCTTGAGCAAGCATCTTTCCCAAAGCTTCTCTCGATAGTTTTGCAGGATAACAGGACCACCAGTAATTTACAAATGGAACAACAAGGGCAACTCCAGCCAGCCTGCGTAAACATTTCAATTGTTTGAATAAAAGGACTGAAATGGAACTTCTCCGGGTTTCTAATTTTAAACAATATGAAACAGGGTGAATGTCATTTCTGAAAATCAAAGAAAAAGATGAAAATGATACCTATGCGGTATGTACTTTAGGCAACTCCACAGAGGATAGGCTCCCATGGACAAGCCAAGCACATAGAACTTGGGTCCTAGTTGCAACTTATCCGCTAGCTCCTCAATGTCAAATGCTTCACTCTTTACTGAGCGCTCTGGATGTGGATCACTCTCTCCATAACCAGCACGATCATATTGTAGGAGATATATTTGGAGCTCTTGTATGAGGTCCTGGGTACTTAAAACTGAATCAGCAAAATGAAATACAAAGTTCAAGTACCAAAGGTTTACTAAAGACGACCTCCAATTCTAAGGATAAAAGAAAACCATATTGATGTTGCAAATCCAAAGCCCATCATAAGTTTATAAAGTTCTCCATCTTCTCAAAACATGAGGTATAAGAAATAACAGACGAACTGCTTCCCATGTGTAATAGCTACTAAGATGAAGACGCTCAATATTCAGTTTTATAAATTTCCATCTACTAACTTTCATACCTGGGAAATAGGTAAGGTCAAGTCTTTAGAACTATCAAAGCCATGAACAATAATGATCTTGTACTTTGCCTTCTCCTTCGCAATGCCGTCCTCTTTATAGGCTAGAAATCTCCCATCACTAAGTTGGACCCTTGGGGAAGTCACTGGAGGACCACCCGGTGAGCCACAAACTTTAGGAGGGGGAGGCTTAAGTAATGCCAGATAAGCCCATCCCAACACTCCAACTGTTGTTGCTACTGCTATTTGTGCAATCATAACTGAAAAGAGAAGGGATAAATAAGAGAATAGAGGAATAAGGTGCAAACAAAATAGACAAAAAATAGTAGTAATGAGGAGACTCGAATGGGGATGACACTGGAATAGTGATAACACATGATAGCTAAGTTGCTCGGACTCGGCTGCGGGTATCCGATACCTGGACGGATCCGAGTGTCGGATTCGGCAAAATCTAAATTTTAAGATTCAGGGGTGCGGATCAGGATATGAATATGGGTGCGGGATTCGGCCAATAAAAAATAGAGCTATAAAAATATAAATTTTGAGAGATATTCTGTGAAAAACTTACATAAATATTGTACAATTCAATCTTTCATTCTCCTATAGGGACATTATTCTTTCATTGTTCTAAATGTGTTTTATTTTTTATTTTGAGAAATCAAAATCTTAATTTTTCTCCCAAATTTATCGATGAACTCCGGTCAAACTGTCCGAAGTCAGTTGACCGTATCCGGGACGTATCCCTTCCCCGTATCCGGACGGGGACGGCACCTAAATCGAAGAGTCCGCACAACTTAGCATGATAGGTAATGGCCACTGCTTCCCTACTACCATTCTCAGCATAACCACAGCCAATCATCATCCTAATACAACCTAAATGCTATATAAGTCACAGAAATGTGAAGTCATAAACTTATTGTGCCTCGCTCATCTATTGACTTGGCTGCCAAAAAGATTATGCCGAGAACCACCCTGGCACATTTTGCTTGCAGCTCACTCATAAATTACGAGAAATCCAAGCAAAGCCTATCTGACCTAATGCATATTCATCTGGACAGAGGGCATGTGTCTTAAGAACACATATCAAAACATAATTTGACAGTAGAACTCAGATCTCTAATCAGACCTCTGGAAGGCACTTGTCATTAGAAGTTATACAACAAGAACAGCTATGAGAAAAGTGTTTAGTAGGTAGATAAGGCACAAGTGGAGCTTGGCCACTATAAGACGTTAGAGGATGGACCCAAAAAAGCCATATAGCAATTTTTGGGGACGGATAATTGTGTTCACTATCATGCTCGAAAAAACTTTAATTCAGAAGGATGGGGAGATAGATGAGGATGTTACTCACCGTATCGGCGCAGGATGGGTGAAGTGGAGGCTCGCTTTCGGTGTCTTGTGTGATAAGAATGTGCCATTGAAACTTAAGGGTAAGTTCTACAAGGTAGTGGTCAGACCAACTATGTGGTATGGGGCAGAGTGTTGGCCAGTCAAGAAGTCTCATGTCCAGCAAATGAAAGTAGCGGAAATGAGGATGTTGAGATGGATGTGTGGGCATACTAGATTGGATAGACTTAGGAATGAAGTTATTCGGGACAAGGTGGGAGTGGCCCCTGTGGAGGCTAAGATGCGTGAAGCAAGGTTGAGATGGTTTGGGCATGTTAAGAGGAGAAGCACAGGTGCTCCAGTCAGGAGATGTGAGAGGTTGGCCTTGGGAGGTGAGGGGAGGGGCAGAGGTAGACCTAAGAAGTCTTAGGGTGAAGTGATCAGGCGGGACATGACGCAGCTTGAGCTGACCGAGGACATGACCTTAGATAGAAGGGTGTGGAGGTGTAAGATTAGGGGGGAAGGTTAGTAGGTAGTCGTGCGTTTCTCTTTGTCTTCCATAGTTCGATGGTATTAGCGCTAGTATGGTTCCCTCTTTTCCTTAGTTTGCTATAGTCGCGTGTCATGTTCTGTTACTACTTACCTTCGGTAATTCCGTAGTTGCTAGTAGTACTTCGCCATTTTTTCATATGCTGCCTCGAACCTTTTGCTTGAATAGACTATCTTGCTATAACTTGTTATTGGTACCTCTTTCATATTCTTTGTTGTTATCTCAGATTTATTTTTCTAACGATTTGTCTTGCTATCACTTGTTATCTGGGCTCCCTTCACTTTCTCTAGCCGAGGGTCATTCGGAAACAGTCTCTCTACCTTCCAGGGTAGGGGTAAGGCTGCGTACATCCTACCCTACCCAGACCCCACATGGTGGGAATATACTGGGTAGTTGTTGTTGTTGTTGTACTTCACATGTTGTGCTTCTTACAAGATTCTGCCACAACAACAAACCTAGCGTAATCCCACAATTGGTGTTTGGGGAAGGTATTGTATATGTAGATGTTAAATCTAATGGTTCGAAAACTGCATCTGCTGAATTTATTGTAAAAAGGATTCAATTAACCAAATAATCAAAAAGCCAATGACTACAGTCTACCGGGCATTCCCCTTTGGAAACATAAATTAACACATTCAAGAAAAACACATCTATCATTAGCCCCTCATTTAAGCAAATTGTTCAGCATATGCTCATTTCAGAATACACACAAGCAAAATATTCTTTTCACTTCTCCAAAATGGGCCCTTCCTGAGCCGAGGGTATATTGGAAACAGCATCTCTACGTGCATTAGGTAGGGATAAGGTTTGCGTACAGACTACCCTCCCAGACCCCACTTGTTGGGATCAAACTGGGTTTGTTGTTGTATTTGTCCAAAATGGATAAATGAAAACAGCACAGTGAAAGTAAATATCAGATTAGTAGCAACTACAGTACAAAAATCAGCTGAAAAAGTGAAAGCAAATATCAGATTAATAGCAACTACAGTACAAAAATCAGCTGAAAAAGGTGTAATACAAACACATAAGATTGAAATCAGCAGACCAATCCCAAATCTCGATGATTCAATAAAACAACAGAAAGAAAATTGTTGAAAAAAGATCAAATTTTGAAAGGAAACCCACTTGAAGAAAGACGAAACGGGGTGTTATTCCTGGATTTTCTAGTGTGAGCTCTAGCAGAAGCAGCAGTTACTCTTTTACCACTTTGATTTACAGCCATTAGAACAAAGTACATGTATAAATGAGAGAATGAGCAGTGGGTAATTCTGTGGAAGGAATTATGCTGCCAATCCACTTCAAATGAGCAGTACAATAAAACGTGCTGTCTGACTTGAAGAGGAGGAAGAGCCCACAAGGATTACTGACATTACTATGTTAGCATCTAATCTAGTATGAGAATGTCAAGTTACGACGGCATTGTTGTCTTGATTTGATTTGATGTTGTCTTGTCCAAATGGTGAACGAATTCTTCACCCAAATACCGAACCTTACTAGAGGCTGCGTCATGCTTCATCCCTTATATTTAGCTTGGCCATATATTTCAAAATTTATTTTGAAAAATCTAATTTGGATAAAGTTTGGTTTAAAGATAAAATGTGTCTGAACATACGTATTCAAAATATATGTTTCAACGTTATTTTAAAAAAACATATATAAAATTCTCAAGTTTTAGGATTTTGATCCAAAATCAACAATTGGGATGATTTTGAGCTTTGAAGTTTGGGATTTGAAATTTTTGCTAAATTATGGGTAAAATTTATGACCAAACATGAGTTTGCCAAATAAATTCCAAATTTATTTTAGCAAACTAATGGTCAAACGAGTCCTTAATTGCGTCCATGATTTAAGAGAAAGAGAAATACATTTGACACGTAGCGTCATGATATTTGTATAGCCAAATAAATCAAAATTATTTCTTATGTCACGTCCAAATGGTTTAGTATAAACTTATTATTTCTCAAAGTGAGGCAGATTTTTTTTATGGCAAAATTCCTTCTAATTACTATTGGCCCATATTAATCCCCCAACTTCTTCCTTATTATTTCATTCCCCATTTATTGTTTCTCCATCGTCATTCTCAAAGTTCCAATGCTTTCATGTGCCAATTTCATGCCTGGCCATCCAGAAAGCTTCAAACTTTTGCAATTTTGTTGTTCGTTTATTTGATGTGATTAATTTTTTTGTGGGTTTATTTCATAGGACTGCTACGTAGTAAATTGCATAAGAATGAACTTTTTCAAGCTTCGGATTGACCGGCCTCAAGCAATAACAAACACAAAAAACTTCTGATTGTTAAAAAGGTCTCAAACACTAGTTGTCAAAGTTTCATTCTTTACACAAAACCAACTCTTGCAAGAATTGAATGAAGTTCAAATAAATCAGAAATCAGCTGCCAAACAACATAAAGCTTCAGCTACCAGATGCCAAAGTTTCATTCTTTACACAAAACCTACTCTTTCATAATACACAACTTAAGTTTGCAACTTTCAAAAGTAACAAAGCTGCTAAAAGCTAACAACAATCAAAACTACTCTTCAAATCAATCTCGAATGTTGATGAATATGAAGATATAGTTGATGAAATGTGATTCTCGTCTTCAAATGATGAAGAAACCATCGATAATCGACGGATTCATCATGTGCGATTATGAATTTGGGAAGGAGCTTAAGGTACTATTAGTCGGATAGGGATTTGTGACAGAGAAAAAATAAGAAGCGACCTTAACTTACCCAAATATAGCCGGGTGCGGGCATTTTGGTATTGGCCGTTTGACATGGATGAAAAAAAACAGGTGGCAACATTTAATTGGATATATATTACACCTCAGATTTGTGCATACACACGCACTATATCTTTTGTACCGGTTTTAGCTTTTGCGTTAAGAAACTGTAATGACCCGGCCGGTCGTTTTGAGCATTTGCACTTCGCACGGTACTTGAAAGGCATGAGTAGCTCCGTATGATGTATTATGACGTGTGCGAAACGTCGATTTTGGTTTTCAGGTTATTCGGGAGTGATTTGGAATAATGAATTTCATGATTGAAGCTTTACGTTGGAAGGGTTGACTAAGTTTGAATTTGACCACGGAACGAAGCTTTGATGGTTCCGTTAGGTCAGATGGTGATTCTGGGCTTGGGCATATGCCGGGATTTGCATTTGGATATTTTTCGGAGGACTCGGCGCTAATTGGCGAAAGTTAAAAAATTGAAGGTTTGGAAAGTCCATAAGTTTGACTGAGAGTTGACTTTGATGATATCGGGTTCGAATTGTGGTTCCGGAATTGGGATAGCTTGCTTATGTTATTTTCGACTTATGTGCAAATTTTGAGTTTATTATGTGTTGATTTGATATGTTTCGGCGCGAGTATTGGAAGTTAGAAAATCAAAGTTCATTCAAGTTTGAATTGAGGTGTCATTCGTCATTTCGATGTTATTATATGTGATTTGAGGCCTCGAGTAAGTCCATGTTATGATATGGGACTTGTTAGTATATTCAAACGGGGTCTCGAGAGGCTCGGAAGAGTTTTGGACATGATTCGGGTCGTTTTGGAAATTTTGTTAAGGCTTGTTTTTTTGCAGTCCTGGTGTGATTGAATATGCGTAATATTGGACGCAAGTGGAAGTTGCAAAGCGAGGCAGTGGCCGCAAAAGCGGCATAACGGGATCAAGGCAGTGTCGCAGGTGCGAGGCTATTTTCCGCACCTGCGTGATCGCAGATACGGTGCTGGGAATGCGGAGGCGATGGCACGCAAAAGTGCATTTTTAACTCGCACCTGCGTGATCGCAGAAGCGGACTTTCTGTCAAAGGTGCGAGGGCAAGATACCAGTGGTTATTCGCAGGAGCGAAACTTTTGCCGCAAAAGCGGCTAAGTGGCTAGCAGATGCGACGATACTTGGGCTGAAGCTATATATCAAGGGCTTGGCTATTTTATTCACATTTTGTGTTAGGGAGCTCGGATTTTGGAGATTTTGGAGGCAAATTTCATCACAAGGATTAGGGTAAGTGTTCTATATTCGATTTTGATTATATTTTGTGAATCTATCTTCATTTTTGGCAATTGGTTGATGATTTTAAAAAGAAAATTGGAGGTTTTTGTCTAAAGTTTCATAAAGTGAATTTTTGGGTTTTGAACATCGATTTGGAGTCAGATTTGAGTGAAACTAGTATGGTTTGTGTCACGACCCAAAATTCAACTAGTCGTGATAGAACCTAATCCAACCCGCTAGGTAAGCCAATTAAAAACTATCCAATTTAATGAGATTTATTAAGAGAAGAAATGAAAATACAATTATTTTTGTACAAGAATATCCCAATGTCTGGTAGCACAAATCATGAGATTCTAAGATTTAGATTTTTACAAAACTGAATTGAAATAATTACAACATCTGCTTGAAAAGTAAATGAACATAATTCGAATCTAATGCTACCAAGGACAAGTGATAGTCATGTCTGGAATGCAGGTGCATCTTCAAATCCAGCTCCCGTCGTACGCAGCAATATCGGCATCCAACATCTGCATGCAAGGTGCAGAAGTGTAGTATAAGTACAACCGACTGCATGTACTCAATAAGTAACAACTCTAACCTTAGGTTGAAAGTAGTGATGAGCTGAACAAGGGTCAGAGTTCCAATAACCAGCAACATTTCATAACAATCATAATAAAAATAGTGCTAGAAAATAACCCTGAGGTATGATGCTCATCGCTCACAACTACGGGAAAATAGGCATGTTTTTCAAATAAAATAGTAAAACCCAAATCTTTTACTGAAAACACCAAAATATTAGTAAGTTGGTAAAACCGTGATATCCTATCAAAAAAATTTCAATAAGTAAATGTTTCATTATCAAATGGCATAAGGAAAGTGCATCTCTATGCCTACATGTCAATGTGTATGAGAAGCCATAAATGACGTGATATCGTACAGCTGAGGAGAATGCATCTCTACGCCTGTATATCAAGTGTGCATATCCAATTCAATATAACATAGTGAATAACCATATACATACTCACAGAGTATCAATCCACTCGGTCCTCCCAATCACTCAGTCCTCACTGTAACTCAATTCTCCCAATCGCTCGGCACTCGCACTCAATAGTTACCTGCGCCCACCGTGGATGTGTAGACTCCGGAGGGGAAATTTAAGCCCAAACGCTATAATAAGCCAATCATCGCATGAATCAAATAACATATTGCAACGTGCATCCCGATCCCATAAATATCCTCAGAATCAGGTCATCGATCTCACTCAGTCATCAATCTCTCCAGTCTCTCGGGCTCACAATAATCATGATAATCAGCTCAAAATTGTGATGATATGATGTATAAATAAAGGACAACAGAGACTGAGATGAGATATGATATGTAAAATAGTTGTGACTGAGTATAAATTTCAAATTAAGGAATTAATTCAACATGTAACACGACCTTTGTAGGTCCCAACAATGCTAGCGTGTGGCCTAAGCATGGTTTCTAATATGGATCACAACTCAATTACTCTATCACGTAGAGATTTCATGGTTACAAATAAGATTAGGTAACTATGCAGTACCACAGAAATAACTGAATCACAATTCACACGGTGCACGCCCACATGCATGTCACCTAGCATATGTGTCACCTTAACACCAAATTCATATCATGTATATTTTGGGGTTCATAACTCATCACCAAGTTTAGAAGTATTACTTACCTTGAACAAGCCAAATTCAATACCGAGCAAGCCAAACGATCCTCAAAAAATGACGTCCCGCGCGTACCGACCTCCGAACGGCTCGAAACTAGCCAAAAGAAACTCAAATACATCAATTAAATCCTAAGGAAATAATTCCAAATGATAAAGTTCGAATCTTTACTCAAAACTCCAAAGTCAACAAAAAGTCAAACCTAGGCTCGCGCCTCCAAACCTGACAAAACGTACAAAAATCCGACAAATCATTCGATTACTGGTCATACCATACTAGTTTCACTTAAATCCGACTCCGAATCGATGTTCAAAACTCAAAAATTCGCTCTATGAAACTGTAGTAAAAAACCCTCAATTTTCGAGCTCCATAGCTCAAAAATTGCCAAAAACGAAGATAGATTCATGAAATAAAATCAAAATCGAGTAGAGAAAACTTACCCCAATCCATATGATGAAAATCACTTCAAAAATCATCTTATTTAGAGCTCCATAGCTCAAATTATGCAAAATGGCCAGAACCCCCAAAATTAGAGTACTTATAATCACTAGATGAAACAATGAATTGCAATCGCGGAAGTACCATCGCGATCGCAAAGAATAAAAAGCACTGCTCCTCAAAAATGCACTATGCGATCACATAAATAGACTCAACAACGCGGTACACACGACTGACAGAACTACGCGTTCGCGAAGCAACCGCCGCGAAGAAATAACCAACATTCTGCCTAGCTTAGCCCAAATGATAACAGGCTAAATTCACATAGTTTAGCGTATGTTTATGCTCTAACTTAATGATGCTTCACTGTCTTAAGATTATTAAATGATGATAAATTGGCTCTAATCGTGATTTTTGTGTTTCACAGGAGCTAAATGCACTATTGAGGATTTAGGATGGTGATTTGAGCGAAATTGAAGAAGAAAAGCCTCATGGGATAATTTATGAATGAATTGAAGGATGAAAATGCTTGGGACAGAAAGAAACTTCATTAGCCGGGGCATTAGCACGAGTGTAGCACGCCCGCGCTAGTCCAGCAAACCAGGCAGACGGAAACCCCATTAGCGCCGGCATTAGCGTGAGACTAGCGCGCCCGCGCTAGTCCAGTGATTTACTGGGCATTGTTAAACTCAACTAGCGCGGGCATTAGCGTGAGATTAGCGCGCCCACACTAGTCTAGACGGGAAAATAGTTCTGAAGGGTACTTTTGGAAGTTCGGGCCCAATCCACTTAACCTATAAAAGGTTCAACTCGCCCAAATGAGGAGATTATCAAGGTTTAGAGTCTGGACCAAGCATAGCAAAGGCAAGAGGCAAGGAGGGAAATTGGGCATCAATCCTTATCTCCTTCCCTTGTGATTTTTACCATTGTTCATGAATTCTTTTGTAGTTTTCAATACTATTATGAGTAGCTAACTTATTTAATCTAAGGTTTTGGTGAAACCCGTTGAGGATGAACTTATTGTGATATTAATATAGTTTTGCTTGGTTTTTAATATCTATTTGTTCAACTACGTTCTTGTTGTAGTTGATTGAAGGGCCCTCAATTAGCTGTTCCTATTTATTATGTATCTACTTGAGAGAGAGTGCATATTTAGGTAGTTGTTTGAACAATATCACTCCCAGAGTATAGGCGAGATCCATAACCGAGGGTTTAAAGGTTGGATTAGAGATAACGATACCTTGGGTGCAATCTTAAGTGAGCTGTAATGCAATTTAGCTAGCGTAACTTGAGAGAGTTCGTCTAGTAGATTATCATAATTACTTGAGAGAGATTTATGATAGTTGGAGTGTTCATGATTGATAGAGATAACTAAGTCAAAACTATAGGAAATAAACAAGAAGGAATTTCATCAACAGGGGAAACCATAACCTTATACCTTTATCACATTTGCTTACACCTCAGTAGTAGTTAATCTTTAGCTTTATTCTTTTCGTTCAGCTGTAGCAATAAAAACACTGGAAAGTAATATTCATAACTTTTGAGAAAGTTGATTATTTAGAATCTAGTACTCTAACAACAATAATTGATAGGTTAGTTCCCTGTGGGATTCGACTCTGGGCAAAATACCCGGATTATATTTGCAACGCCCGCTTAGTATTTTATTAGACATAGTTGAGCGTGATCAAATTTTTGCGCCGTTGCCGGGGAATTAACGATATTATCATTTGTAGTTGGAGGAAAATACAAAATTCTAAAGTGTAATCAATTTTCTTTGATTTCTTTCATATATTGAAATTCTAACGTTTGCTGAATCGGTTGTACAGATGTATGCCTAGAAACTCATCGAGAACTAGTGAAGTATTTGAAGCCTTACCAGACCCCGAAAGTTTTTTCAAGGCCTTGAACAGGGCCAACCGGAGAAGCAAGCAACAACCATTCATTGAACACATTGAAACAGACATGGCATATCTGAATGACGGGAATAACAATAATAATGGGGAAGATGGGGTTGACCCAGACGGACACATTGCAGCGCCTGAGGTGCCCATTTCACCTGAGGCGCCCTTATATGACTGGTCACAACCCACAACGGAGAATTTGTCCACAACGATCATGGTCCCGCAGATAGAAGCTGAGTCCTTCCAAATCACAAATAATATGCTGCACTTGTTGCAGAATAAGGAGTTGTTTTTGGGGTCATACATTGAGGATCCCCAATAACATTTGAAGAACTTCATGTCGATCTGCAAGACACAGAGGCAACCAAACGTCACTCCGGAGGCAATAAGACTGTTGTTGTTTCCGTTCTTAGTGACAAGAGTAGCCCAGCCTTGGATCAACTCACTCCCCATCAATTCTATTACTACATGAGAGGAGTTGGTCAAGAAGTTCTTTAATAAATTCAATCCACCGAACAAGACAGCGCAACAAATTGATGAGATCTTGAGCTTCAGGCAGAAGTCTATGGAGACACTGCAGGAGACATGGGAACGGTTTAAAGGGATGCTGGTAGTTTGTCCTCACCATAGAATTCCAGAACAGATGTTGGGGAAGCAATTTTATATGGGTCTGGCTGATGGTGTGAAAGCTAAGTTTGATGCTTCAGCTGGTAGAGCATTCCTGAGTAAGACATGGAGAGAAATCCAGGCTTTACTTGATAAAATGGCACAAAATTCAGGGTGGAGGACCAGGGGTGCACCTATTACCCCTATCGTTCACTCGGTGCCATTAGATCCGTCCAACTCTATTGCTGAAAATATGGCAACTTTGATGACACATATGAGCTTACTTACGAAGAAGGTAGAGGAGTCAGGGCAGAAGCAGCAAGTTCATGTTGTAGATACTACCAATGGGGGCTTATGCACATCTTGCATTAGCCAACCAATTGGTAAACAGTGGAATGCAGACTGCGATAATCTTCACTACCCGGAGAATATGAATTATGTGTCAAACTATGGAGGCCAGAGACAGGGGGGACAAAATTGGGGTCAGCAAGTTCAACCGTACAAACCACCTCATCAGCATCATAACAATGGAAACATGGGTGCCCTGAGACCTCATGGTAATGTGGAACCTTACCAATGGCCACAAGGGTTTAACAATCAAAATCAATAGCAGGCATACCACCCCCCCTAAAAAACAACATGGGGGGAGATAAGAAGATGGATTTTCTAGGCTTGAAGCTGTTACACCCCATGTTTTCATACGTGAGAGTACATTGTAAGTCAATTGATGTAAGCTCAGAAATAAGATTATATTTTATGGAATATAAAGTAAGTTAATAATGTTACATTAGAGGTTACATATATTTAAGATCATGAATAACGAGTACCAAGAGGGTTGGAAAGCTTAGAAGCTAAACCAATTGAAGAGAATAAGTTTCGTCAAAAGTCGACGAGTTTGGAATGTTATAACATGTACTTTAGGGTGAGACTAAGGTTAATTAAATTATAAGGAGGTTATTCTATAAGTTAATTTTGTCATATGATAGTCGTGTGCTACGTTTTGAAGTCAAGCAAGTTTTGGAACAGAAGTTGGAATAGGTCTTCACAAGTTACATTCATAAATTTGTTGAACCTTAGGTCGAATGTAGCTACACTTTTATCCCAATATACTTATAATTAGGGGATTATCTACCTACCAAATTGAATATATACAAGTCTAGTTTCCAATTCATTAAACCGTTCATCAATACGACGTAGGAGTAGAGAGATATTTTCAGTTTCGCGAGACTGCGCAGACATCATATATGACAAGTAGGTGGATCACTAGAGCTTTTTGAGCAATAGATTTCATGTGTTATATGAGGTCATATTGGGACATATTATATACCAAATTGAAGGTCTTGGAATTTATTTTCCAACTCTCTTAACCGTTTGTTCATATGACATCGGGATCAAAAGATATAAGCGTCGGACGATGGACGAATCCTAGGGTGCCAAGCTAGCACCTCTTAGACTTTTTCCAAAATAGATATATATGTGTCTTAGGTCGGCTTT
>ML270303.1:64849-77185 GCA_005239495.1 Nicotiana undulata | reverse complement strand
TTGTTGTTCGTTGGCTTGCCTAACGCCACCGTTAGGCGCCATCACGACCTGGACCGGTTTTGGATCGTGACAGTGCGCAACCCGAGCGCATAACCGGGAAGCCTTTATGTGGAAAACTGATAAAATGTTGAACTTTTGAAATTAATAGAATAAAGTTGACTTTGGTCAACATGTTTGGTAAACGGACCCAGATCCGTGATTTGACGGTCCAGGAGGGTCCGTAGGAAAATATGGGACTTGGGCATATGCCCGGAATCGAATTCCGAGGTCCCAAGTCCGAGAAATGAATTTTTAAAGAAATTTGTTTTCTGAAAAATATAAAGGTTTTTGAAAATGAGAATTTATGTGAAACATGTGTTATCGGGCCCGTATTATGGTTCTGGAGCCCGGAACAGGTTCAATATGTTTATTATGTGCTACCTGTGAAATTTGGTAAGAAACGGACTCAATTTGGGTAATTCAGACTAAAAAGGGAAAATTCGAAGTTAATGAAGTTTTGAGAATGTTTTATAGATTTTGAGGTTTAATTTGATGTTTATGATGTTATTTTGGTGGTTTAATTACACGAACAAGTCCATAGTGTGTTTTTGAGGTTGTGTGTATATTTAGTCTTGAGCCCCGAGGGCTCGGGTGAGTTTCGGGTAGGTGTCGGAATGCAAAAGTGGTGAAAATTCTGGTGTTTTGGATCAGATCTGGTACCTGAGGAAAATACTCTTCGCGAACGCGTGGCGACACTCGCGAACGCGAAGAGCATTTGGGTGAGCCTGGGATTTTACTCTACGCAAACGCGTAGAGGGAGATGCGAACGCGAAGCACTGGACAGTGTCTCTACGCGAACGCGTCCCTTGGGGTGCGAACGCATAGAGTTAGGCTGGGCTCGGGGCTGGGTAGACTTAGTGCTACGCGAACGCGGCCCATAGCACGCGAACGCGTAGGCATGGGAGGCTAGACCTTCGCTAACGCGGCCAGGGACTCGCGATCGCATGGGTCAAGGGAGTCAGATCATCGCCAATGCGGCCAAGGGCCCGCGAACGCGAAGGGTAAAATTGCCCAGTTATTTAAAAAGTCCCAAAACAGAAATCATACGGGATTAAACCCATTTTTCTCAAACTTCTTCTTCTCCATTCTTCTTGGGCAATTCTTGGGAGACCTTTTCACCATAGCTTCATAGGTAAGTAATCTTAACTCCGTTTTCTTCCATTTTCACATATTGGATTACTCCAGTGCGGCACGAAGCCGCTGATGCCCTCAATATTTGTTAGATTCTAGGCCAAAAATCATGGAATTAAAGGGTAGAAATTGGGATTTTGGGTAAAGTTAGGGCTTTTTGAATTTGTGGGAATTTGACCTCATTTTGGGGTCGGATTTAAAAAAAAAAATGTATATTTGGGCTCGTGGGGGAATAGGTGATCGGGTTTTGGTCTGAACCTCGCGTTTTGACCAAGCAGGTCCGAGGTCGAATTTTGGAATTTTTTGAAGAATGTTGGGAAATCTATTATTAGGCTTTGGAATTGAATTGTTGAGTAATTATTGATGTTATTGAGTCAATTATGTCTAGATACGATTGTTTAGGAGTCGGATTCGAGAGGAAAAGCGGTGCTAGAGGCTTGATTTGCATTCTTGAGGCCGAGGTAAGTGTTTGGCTTAACCTTAGCTTGAGGGATTAGGTATTGAGTCCTATTTGCTATTTGATAATTCATTTCAAACGTATAGGTGAGGTGACGAGTACCTATATGTTCTGTCCAATGCATGCCCGTGAGTCGAATTCTATGATATATGTAGTTTTCATCGATATTCTCCATGTTACGAAGTAATTGTCATTCTGGAAGTTATGCATTTGAGAGTAAATCATGGTGTAGAATATTGTTGATTATTCATTCGGTTGAGGATTATTTGCTCAATGGTACTTCTGAATGAGTTTGGTTATAGCTACGTTCCTTGCCGGAATGGTAGAATTCTTGTTGAATGTTTCTGTGCATTTAAGGTTTCTTATTGTTGAATTTTCCTGTCAATTGTTGCTTTTATATATATGTTATGCACGAGGGGACATTCCGTACCGAGCGATTGTGAGGTTATGCACGAGGGGACATTCTATGCCGAGTGATTATTTATTTATTTATGCACGAGGGGACATTCCGTGCCGAGTGATTGTTTATTTATTTATGCACGAGGGGACTTCCGTGCCGAGTGATTATTTATTTATTTATGCACGAGGGGACATTCCGTGCCGAGTAATTATTTAGTTATTTATGCACGAGGGGACATTCCGTGCCGAGTGATTATTTATTTATTTATACACGGGGGAACATTCCGTGCCGAGTGATTATTATTTATGCACGAGGGGACATTCCGGGCCGAGTGATTATGAGGTTATGCACGAAAGGACATTCTATGCCGAGTGATTATTTATTTATGCACGAGGGGACATTCTGTGCCGAGTGTTTGGTGAGGTTATAGCACGAGGGGACATGTCGTGCCGTTTCTGTTTATTTACTTGGTCAGAGCTGTTAATTCCTACTATTATTTATACATTTCAACTGTTATCTTGTTTTGTTGTTTCAGTTAGTTGTTGCCCTTTATCCCCAACATGTTCTTCCCCGTTGTTGTATTTACTTGCTTATTGTCATACTGTTGAATTGCACCGGTGTTATTGTTGTCGTGTCCTAGCCTCGTCACTACTTCGCCGAGGTTAGGCTCGGCACTTATTCAGTACATGGGGTCGGTTGTACTGATGTTGCACCTGCACTTTTTTATGTTGTGCAGATTACAGCGCCGGACCAAGTGGACATTGAGCGAGGGAGTATCCTTCAGTCCACGGCGACACCGAGGTAGTCCTGCAGGCGTCCGCAGGCCTTGGCGTCACCATCTATTTCTTTTCTTCTGTCTTATCCTATAGTACCAAGATAGTTGTTTTCCCTTATTTCAGACTCATGTTTTAAGAAATCTTTGACTGTCCGTGAAATTGTGAAACCAGTTCTGGGGGTTTATGTACGGAATTTTGTAACATTTATTACGTTAAGTTGATGAATTCTTATCTTCCGCATTCTTATTCGTTTATTCATGTTTATCGTTGTTCTTTCAAATATTGTAAATAAAGAAAATAGTAAATTTAACCAAAAACGTTGGCTTGTCTAGCGGGTTCAACGTTAGACGCCATCACAGCCTGAATGTGGAATTTCGGGTCGTGACAGACTATGAACAACATAATAAGGAAGGGGATCTCCAAATAAACCTCTCTTCAGACAAACTTCATCGAATCTACCATCCTTGGAGACATTCCCTTATTATTAAATTACTTGGAAAAAGAGTCCAACACCTCTACCTAAAAAGAAATTACATGAGATGTGGAACTCAACTGAATTCCCTCTCATTTACTTAGGTGCAGATTACTATATAGTCAAATTCAATCAAGAAGAAAACATGGTAAGAGCCCTCCAAGGAAGACCATGGTTCGTTAATGGTTACTATTTAGGGATTTTTTCTTTCCTATACCATATAGGAAACCTTATTACTAAATATGTTCATTATTTGTTAATTACTCACAGTGTTAATACTATTTCTACAAATTAAATACAAATCGTCAATTAGCATATTTAATGGCAGCAATTTGCCCTTTTTCTGGGGCGAAAATCTTGGAATAAAATCTTCCACGTGATATTGTCGACATTAATTTTCAAAATCGTAATGGAAGGAAAATCTTAATCAGCGAAAATTACTCTGAAAACTACAATTCAAAAATTCAAATAGAACAAAAGTGATCGATCAGCATCAATTATACAAACTACATCTTTCACAGACTGAATTCAAATTGTAGAATTCAAACATTCATATGAAATTGATCATCAATTTCCAGAAATTATATTTCGACAAATCTGTATTCGTTGTTCTCAAAAAAATTTGAACATAAATCTGTTGTACTTCTTTTCTTCATGCCAGCATGGCCAAAATACCAATAATGCTGCAATTGAATGGGACTTGGGATCACTATGGAAGGTTTAGAGATTTTGAAGTTGACGGAATTGTCGTAGATGATAATGCAAACTACAGTTTACTGATTTCTGCGATTGCAGAACAACTGTCGATTGATACTTCAGATAAAATTGTTGAAATCAAATACCTAGTGAACGACAATTGCCCTCCGATGGAGATAAGGAATGACATGGGTGTTCATGTGTATATGGAGACCAAAAGGGAGCATAGAAGCTTAGGTTCATATCCGTTATGTATTAGTGTACGTGATTTCAATATGGAATTGGCTATCACCATGGATAACACGAGTACATGTTTGTGAATTTTAAAACTGTCTATATATAATGTTTTAATGCATTTTCTACAATTCAACTACATATGACTACAATTAAACTACAAACCTGGGTTTTCATAATTATCGTTAAACTCAGTACAATTGTATGACAAAATAAACTAGAACGTATGCTATTAAATATTTATGTGTCATAAACTACAATGACGTATAAACTACAATCTGTGAATGAAGTCATTATTATGTATTGATGTATAAAATACAAAGAGCCTACAAATTTATAAAAACACTGATTGTCGTTATGTTGGTGCAGGTTCCTCTGGATCACTAAAATTACTTGAAATGCCATCCTCTCCAGCTATTGAGGATTATCAAAGTGAAATAATAACAGAAAGTACGCAAAGTATTATTAAAGAAGGACAAGTGTATCAGGACAAACAAAGTGTAGCTGCTACAATGAAGAACTTTGTTGTGATGCACAAGTTCCAATTTAGAGTTAAAAGATCTAGTCATAGAAGGTATGTAGATATTTGTGGATAAAAGATAATTAAAAGCAGTGATTCACTCATGGAATGTGTTATTTTGACATTGTGGTAAAATTGTAGTTAAAATGTAGTTAATTGTAGTTTAAGCTCATGTTATATTAAAAATATTGTATTTTTTTGTAGTTACTGGCTCGTATGCGTTGGTGAAAACTGTAAATGGCAATTTAAGGCAACGTCAATTAATGATTCAGCTATGTTCAAAGTCAGGAGTTTCAACAGACAACACACATGCTCCTTGATGGACGAAACTTTCATACAGCGCAGACGAACTGCAGCTATAGTTGGCAGCATGGTCATTCCAAAATATTGTGATCCTAAGACGGTTTACACACCGAAGGATATACAAACGGACATGTTATCCGAACACGGATTGAACCTAAGCTACATGCAGGCATGGAGAGAAAAGGAAAAGGTTTTACAAATTTTTAGAGGGAATCCGGCTGACTTTTACAGCAAATTACAAAAATACTTTTACATCCTAGGGGAGACTTATCCTGGTTCAGTCGTTAAGTTGAAAAAGACAGCAGATGAGTGCTTTTTATACTGCTTTGTTGCTCTTTGTACGTCAATTAGTGGTTGGCAACATTGTAAGCCGGTAGTAGTAGTTGATGGCACATTCTTAAAGACAGCTTACAAGGGGATTATGCTGACAGCAAGCACAATGGATGCAGCAGGTAATAAGTAGTTATTTTGTAGTTATTTTGTATGCAGTCCCAATAAAATATAGTTAAGATGTAGTTAGTATTATAAATGTAGATAAATTGTCTATATTATGTAGATATAATGTATTTGTAATGTAGTTATGTTATTATATATATAATTAAGTCTGTCAGTTGATATTTTATGATTTGAAATTGTAGGTACAATATTTCCCTTGGCATATGGTGTGGTTGATTATGAAAACGACACGTCTTGGAAGTGGTATTTCGAGCAATTCAAGCAGGCATATGGTGAACGACCTTCAATGTGTGTTGTTTCGGATAGGAATGAGAGTATATTGAAGGAAACATCAATTGTCTATCCGGGAATGCCACATTACTCTTGCATGTGGCATATTTGGACAAATATAAGATCAAAGTTCAAGAAGGGTCATCTACAATTACATGAATTGTACTTTGCTACAGCACGTTCATACACACTGGATGAATTTAATGAAAGGATGTCGAAGATTGAAGAGGTAGACCCGCGTGTGAAAACTTACCTATATGAAATTGGCTACCACAGATGGTCAAGAGTACATGCAACAGTGAATAGAACTTGGACAATGACATCAAATATAGCGGAGTCATTGAACGCTGTAACAAAGGATGCGAGAGAACTGCCGATATTTGACCTTTTGGAGTATATGCGGACACTGCTAGAACGTTGGACCAACGAGAAGTTATTGAAGGCGAAGGGTACTTTCACGTTCCTTGGGTCCAAATTTCACAAAGAATTGGAGATCAATAGAACATTATCTCAAAAGCTCAGGGTAATATCTGTTTATTTGTTGTAGAAAATATATTTTCACTTAACATGCTATGTGTCCAGATTGTAGTTAAATGGTAGGCAAAATGTAGTTATTTGCAGTGTTTAACTGATTTGTATGAATTTTTGAATGTGATATGTAGAAGAGTTGTTGTTAATTTATTTGTATTGTTGAGATAATGTTTTTTCTGTTTGTTGTGCAATTGTAGGTGAGAGCTTCAACCGATCATCTTCATACGGTGTTAGATGGTGTGAAGCGGTACATTGTGTGTCTAGAAAGCAAGAAATGTAGTTGTGGGCAATTCCAACTTGAGGAACTTCCACGCGCGCATGCTTTAGCAGCATTAAGGCACATGAATGAAACATATGAAAACTATTGCTCTCCATATTACACAAAGGAGAGCCTTCTGCGTACGTATGAAATACCAGTTAATCCTCTTCCTGATGAAAGCAAATGGAATGTGCCACAACATATTTTGGATGAAGTAGTAAACCCACCGACGGGAGAAAAAAGGCAGCCTGGGAGACCTCAAAAGGAAAGATATAAAACATATGATGAAATAAAGTCGAAGAAGTACAAGGTGTCATGTGGAAATTGTGGAGGTGAGGGGCATAACAAAAGGTCTTGCAAGAATGCGCCGAAAAAGAAATGAATAACTTGTAGTTAGAATAGTTAGTAGAAACAACTACTATTGTGTAGTTACATAACAGATTTTTCCGTGTAAATGATTAAGTTTTTAATGATCATTATGCAGTATTTTTCAACTTGTTTGAGTTTGTTTAATTCGCTTCTATGTATGGAGTAATACGCCTAAATGTTTCTTTGGTTGTGATTAATTAAATTTTTATATTTATTATGTACACTACAAACTGATATTAGTTAAACAAATGTAAAAGGAAGTGTTGCAAGACTGTAGGCAAAATGTAAGAAAAATTGCAGGTAAATTATTAGTCTTCGTTTAGTAAAGATTGTTTTCAATTGTAGTTAAATTGTAGTTAAACTGTATTTAAATTGAAGGATTATTAATAGTTTGTATTTCATTTGCACATACTTTGTTGATAATATATTTCTATGGTTGGAGTGTTTAAATCATTTGGAAGTTGTGGAGTTAAACGTCAACTAAGAATTACATACAAATATGTAGTTACTGTGTAGAAACATTTGTAGATAAATTGTAGTCAATATTGGAATAATTAATAATAACATGAATAAGCAACAGTGGCGTGAACAACCAATTTATATTAAACTAAACAACTGATAATAAAAAGTAAACTAACAGGAAAGTTAGTCTGCTGCCATAAAAAACATAAGAAAATTTGTTCATAAGGTAATCTAATATACTGCAACTACAAACTATCATCCACTACGACCCTATTTCTTCTTCCTCTGAACTCTAGTCTTCTCATTCAAAGCAGGAGCACCCTTCCTCCTCTCCAGCCTGCCTGTAACGTCACTTTCGCTTATAGAACCATCTTCTTGCTTCTTTGTAGCATAGTCCCATAAAAGAGCTCCATATCGTCTACGCTGTTGGTCTATGTCCAAAAGGTCTTCTGAAGGGATTGACAAATCTCCAAGGCTGACATCCTCCGCAAAGGCAGCCACAAAAACACCACAATCCCTGCATAAGACAACAAAATTTAATAATTAAAAAATCCAAAATCCAAAATATAGTTAAGCTTTTGTAATTGATAATATGTTTTTACAGTGATCTGTCCTTTTGATGTGGAATCTCGGTAACCAACCATTGTATATCGAGGGGGTCGGTAACTGGCTTCTCAATGTATGCCTTTGTGGTCTTGAAGTCAATATCTTTACGTTTACCGTAGAAACCAGTGCAAGACAAATACAAAGGGATAATGATTGAAAACTTTTCAACACATGATTCAACAGCTTGATGATGGTGTGATGATACCATGGAATCATACACGTAAAGTTGCCTGTCCGCAATGTCGAACACGAGCAACAACCAATGAAACTTCTCTACAATGTTCAAGGGCATGATGACGTAGTCAACTTCATCCCAGGCAACATTAGCAAGGATTCTATATCCAAGAATATACTGTGCTATGTCATCATGGGGTTTAACAACTGAATACTTTTCCTCAGGCGGAGAATTAATGAACTTGTCATATATTTGTTCCATCTTTGTCTTGAACAAACAATCAGTTGTTGTAAACCTTTTGTTACTTTTGTTGGGGCCATATTTGCCTCTTTTCCGTAAGTAATACATAATTACATCAATGTGCTGCAAATGGAACAAAATGAAAAATTGATACATACTAACTACAATTGTAAACAATGTAACTACAATTCCACTACAAAATAAGAATTCAAGTTAAAGTAAAGTACTGCAAGACTTGAAATAGAACTACATTGTAACTGCAATTGAACTACAAAAAACCTAATGGTGTACTACAACAAAAACAGTTGAGTAAGTATCTATTGAAAATTAAATCAGTAATACTTACCGAGTCGTTGAGGACTTTTCCTGGGTGGGCAAGAGAATAAAACCATTCCTTCTTTTCCACCGTTTCAACTCCAAGTTCAAATCCAGGCTTTATCAGATTATCCTTTGTGGAAAAGGGAGCCTTCCTCCTATAACAACAAATAAATATACAATCAATTATAAAAAATAAAAATAAATAACTACATATAAATACTTTATATTGATGAAATGAACGTGTCAAACGTAACTATACATACCTCTTAGACACCTTGTCTGTAGTGTGGTATAACCACTTGTTGAACTTCTCTAACAATTCAGGATCAACATCTTCCCCTATAAGAGTGGTGAAGGGATGCTTGAGATAGAAAAATTTGGGTCCCATAGATGTGCTGCCCCCAGAACTATAAAGAGGTATGAATGGTGATCGTGCATGTTTGCCAGGCTGCCTAGTTCTTCCCGGATGAATAGGGGTTGCGTCATCTGGTATTGGATCGCCATACATAACCAATTGTGTTAGGTTTTCCGGCAAATCAAAGTCGTCCAATGTGACGCCCTTTTTTTAAGTTCCTGATGCTTAAGAAGCTTCATCCAATTTATGTGCACTTTCACCTTCATCCCTTCTTTTGTCGCTGACTTATTCTGTGGGAGCTGCAACGGTCAATCCGTGGATAGGGGATTGTGCTTTAATGTCCTCCGCTGCTTGTTGAAAATTTGTGTATAAGTTAACATGCGCCGGAACATTTTCTGCACAAATTGCAGCTTCATTATGTAATTAAGTAGGTGCAAAACACAGTATAATGCTGCGTAGAATAACTGAATAATAAAAATTGATATGTTATTTAAAATGTAGTTATATGTATCCATTTATAGTTAAAAATTAATAATAGCAATATGTAGAATGTGTTCCCAGATTGTAGTCATAATGTAGTTATATCGTGGTTAATTGTAGTTATTAGCTGATTTGTAACCAAATGGTGCTTTAAAAAAAGGTTTTGTACTATATGTATATATTATTAAATAAATGTAACTAAATTCAAAGAAGTACATACTTGTTGCACTTGTGCTTCCATGCACCTGATCACCAAGTTCAAACTGAAAATGCTGGTTGTTCGTTCCTTGTTGTTGGGCATTGATTTTTGTAGAACTACCAGCAAACTGAAAAGTTATTGTTTTCTACAGTTTATTCTTTCAAAAAATTCATAAATTTGTAGTGTTATAGAAATATATGTCAACACTTACCTTTGCCTCATCCTCGGCGTATCTCCTGTTAATCAACTCCAAAACTGTTTTCAACGAATCGTCTATGAAAACACGAAGGTCACGAAGTTCCACAAATACAGTGCTCCTGAAATCTTCTAACTTTGCATCAACCTAAAATGTAAAAAATAAAGTTAGTTGGTGAATGTATTCAAATATATAAAAAAAAATATCAATTATGTATGAGTAGTTTGTGGTATAATGATTAACTATAAAATTCTACAAATATACTTTAATTTAGGCACCATTTTGAAATGCTAAATAAAACAGTCTACATAATCATATTACAAAGTTAATACATAATATTTAGTTTATAGAATGTTATTAAATGTAGTTAATTGTAGTTATAATGTAGTCAAATTATAATATTAATAATACCTGCGCAATTCCCTTTCTAGATTCTGTAACTTCTTATGCACAGATTCTTTCTCCTGTCCTACATCAGAATGTTTGCTTTCAAAAGATGGAGAATCATCGTTAGGAACTTCTGCACCTTGTTCATCTTGGAACTCAATCTTGTGAGGCAGCCTAAGCACCGCAAGCTCCTCTCCAAGCTCCGCCATGTTTGTGAACTAAATGAATAAAAAAACAGATATTTTCAGCAAGGCATAAATTGTAGAATAATTGTAGATATAATGAAGTCAATTGTAGAAACATGTATAACTAAAAGAATATACCTTTACCCAATCAGGTTTTATCATCCTCTCTTCGAAAGCAGTTAACCAAATCTGCCCCTTGTTAGCGGACCATCTCATAATTCGAGGTATGGATTCATAACACCTCGTAGCGATCTCGAGGTTGACATTCGAGCAACACTCATAAAGCCGCACTTGCAGTGCTAATGAGCATCCCCGAATCAGATAAGAATGAACACCGGTGGTTAGACGATGTCTAACTGAATCCATAACCTGATTGAATGACGTAATACTCCAAGGGTATGATTCAAAATGACATGTCTCTATCAAATAAAACCTAAATGAATCTATCAAAGACACATTATCTTTATCAGACGGGCAAATAAAAAATTCCAACAGATATAGGATGCACAACTTCACTGCATCCTCGTCGTTTACCCAAGATTTGCTCGTTACAATATTTTTTAAGTACCATTTTTCAACTCTTTTTTTATTGGGGAAATAACTGTTCATTAAAGGGCTAACATATGTAGATGTATATCCAAAGTCGCCAATATTATTGACACAGTTTAACCCAGTAATTAAACAAAACTCTCTTAATGAAAAAAACAATTTTTGTCCCTTTAGAAGAACTAAAAAACAGAATTATTTGAGTTTGACAATTCATACTTCATTAGAAGATGAAGTGCTTGATTTTGCATGCAGATAGGGGGGGATAGAAAGTAAGTAACCAAAGCAAGATTTTTTGAAAACACGAAGAGCATTTGAGGACAGAAGGTGAGATATCTGGCTAGGGATGCTTGGATCACACAAACTGTGGAATCTAAGCACCCCGTATTGAGCGTTGTGTGGGGCAAAGTAAGGATCATTTTGCAATAAGTGATAAAAAGTCATTGGTCAGTATAATATCTACATATAACTACATAATAACTACATTTTAGATGTTTAATAACAACACATTTTCCACAAACTAGTGCATACATATTCTGCTTCATGAAAACTAAAGCATATACAGACATATGACAACAAAAAAATATAATATATCTAAATGTATAAACGTTTTATACCAAAAATTCAGGAAGATAGATGTTAATAAATATCTGTTTCAAAAATTAGAATGCAACTACAATATAACGACAAAACAACTACAAAATATATATCAATCTATATTGTATGTCATAACAACTACAACTTAACTATAAAATTAAAACAATTAATCTATAATTTGTAACATGACTAATAACAGAGATTTCAACATCAAAAAACAAAACTAAAAAATTAAAAACAAATTTAAAAAATGTTTACCTTCAACAAAATTTCTTTGGGAGCCAATTTTGGGGATTTTTTATGGTGCTTCTTCATTTCGTGTTTTGATGGAGAAGTAGACATTTTAGCTTTTTTTGCTTTTTGAACTTTTGGGGCTTCTTCCACAAAATCATCTTCTACACAAACCTCATTCCCCTTCCTTTTTAGATGTTTATCGATAGGTGTAGAACTTTCACCAGCATCTACGTCGTGTAATCTTTTTGTTCTCGACTCAGCCCTCATTTGTCTAGGTGATGAAGACTGTATGGTATGATGCATTGCATGTGTTGATCTTGGTTTTTTTGCTGGTGATTTAGGTGTTAAAACACCCAAATCGAATGATGGAATGTCGATTACTGCTGATTTTTGGACTGCTTTCTTTGGAGATTTTGAGTTCTTCATTGCTGAACTAGAAGATG
>ML270303.1:0-64719 GCA_005239495.1 Nicotiana undulata | reverse complement strand
GGGGGGGGGGGGGGGGGAACGAAGGTGAAGGTAAATGTGGGGGAAAGTTACGGATGTGGAGGGAGGGGGGGTGAGCTGAGAGGAAAGAGAAACGTGTATTAATTTGTCCTATAATTAAGCCTAAAATAAATGCTTAATTTATTATACCCCTAATTTAAATTATGGTATATGATAGGTAATTAAGTATACTAACTGTAATTATCTCTAATCCTAAACACTAAGGGTAATAAGGTTTAATATATGGCATAGAAAAGTAAAAATATCTACTATTTATCCATACAAAGATCAGAGGAGGCTGAAGCCCAAGGCATGTAAGTCAAGGGCTTTAGGCCCCATAAATTTGAAGGCCCGTAGTTTTAGGTTTATGCATTTAATTTCCTTTTAGAAAATTTAAGTATTTAATGTGAAAAGCTATAATTTTATGAGGAAAAGGAAAACTAACGTTTACTTTTACCATTATTGCATATTGGGGATATGAATTGTTACTTTTACCGTTTTTGCCTTTTGGGGATGACTTCTTCTTCTTCTTTTTCATATTTATTCTTAACTACAAAATTGTAACCTTACTTGCCTTCCTCTTTTCTACATTAACTTCTAAAAAGTTTTATGATAATTCTTACTCCTTTCTGTCAAAAGAACTACAAGACTCTTGTGATCATTCTTTGTGGAATAAAATACAAAATTGGTAAGTACAAAAAAATTTCAATGACAACTTTTTTCTTTCTTTTCAACCATTTTTCCCCCAACATATTGTAATTGGGACTGACTTTGATAGTCATTAGTCAATCAAGAGAGGATTGAAAAAAATAAAATTCTATAATATGTATTGAGTTTTTATTACTTAAAATTTTACAATATGATATGACTGCAATCTCATAAGACTCATATTCACAGTGAAATTTTTCTGCAGCTTATTATAACTTAGAGTTGAAATTTTAATTCCGTATAAAAATCGACTTTGATGGCAAGTGCCGGTCGAAGAGTATTGTATATATAAAATTGTATTATTTTTCGATTGAGGAGGACTTAACATACAAAATTGTGAATTTTTTTTGAGGTTTCAAGCACAAAAGCATTAAAAATTCATTTGGGGATCAACTTATCAATTGAATCAGGTTATATTGTTCTAACCTTTTGCTTTTTAATCTAAATTCTGTCCTTTTTTATATTTTTACTTCATAGATATACTGTATTTTTTGTTATTTACTAGAGTATAAATATGTCTACTAGAAAATATGAATGCGATTATGCAAAACATAGAGAAAGAGAAGAATTGAAACTTTAATACAATCCCAAAAAGGAGCGCTTGATAAATTTTTGTCTAAGTAATAAAAATTCTAAACTAGAAAATATGGGAAAATGTTCTTTGAATGAACAAGTTACTAATCTAGTTGAGTCAGATGATAATAAAATCCAAGAAAAAGAAGAAGGTAGTGAGAAATCCGACATAGATCCTCAAAAAAATCAAGAACTTTTAAATGATTTGAATATTTGCACTCCTCAAAACATATATGATCCTAGCCAATGGACTGATGTAGATACAAAGTTGAAAGATCTATTAGTAGAAAAAGGACCAATTAGAATTATATAAATAGATTTTTCCAAGGATAAATTTCTAAGACATTTTTCTGCTACACATTATATCCAAAAGTTGGCAAACGGGGAAAGACATGAAAGGATATGGTTAATTTATTGTAAAGACTTGGATAAAGTATTTTATTTTTGTTGCAAGTTATTTACTACAACTTCGAGTGCTTGTAGGTAAACTAGCTAGTGAAGGAACTAGAGATTGGAGAAATCTTAGTACTAAACTCAAAGCTCATGAAACTACGAATGAGCATATTATTAATATGAGTGCCTAGATTGATTTAGAAATGAGATTGCACAAAAATAAAATAATAGATAAGAAATTCAAGAACAAATTAGTAGAGATAGAGATCACTGAAAAAATGTATTGACAAAAATAATTGTTGTGTTAAAAACTCTTGAAAAAAATAATTTGGCATTTAGGGGGAAAATGAAAAGATATACCAAGAAAATAATGGAAATTTTTTAAGTCTAATTGAAATGATTGCGGAATTTGATCCAAGCATGCAAGAACATGTTCGACGAATCAAGCATGATGAAATTCATAATCATTACCTTGGAAATAATACACATAATGAATTGATAAATTTGTTAGCTAGTGAAATTAGAAATAAAATTATTCAAAAAATCAAAGAAATAAAGTATTTCTCAATCATACTTGATTGCACTCCAGATATAAGTCATCAAGAACAGATATCATTTATATTGCAAAGTGTTGATATTTCAGCAACTTCAATAAAAATTACTGAATACTTTTAAGAATTTTTAAGAGTGGATGATACAAGTGGAAAAGGTCTTTTTGAAGTTATTATAAATGAGATAGAAAATATTTGACTTGATATTGTTAATGTAAGAGGACAAGGATATGATAACGGATCCAATATAAAGGGTAAACACCAAGGAGTGCAAAAAAGATTTCTCGATGTAAATCCTAGATTATTTTTATACACCATGTGGTTGTCACAATTTAAATTTGGTACTTTGCGATATGGCTAATTCTTGTACAAAAGCTATATCATTCTTTGGAGTTGTACACCGTATATATTAAAAAATTTCTTCTTCTACTAAGCGATGGAAAGTTTTAAAAGATAGTATACCCAACCTAACTCTTAAATCATTGTCACAAACACGTTGGGAAAGTCATATTGAAAGTATTAAAGCGATAAGATTTCAAACTCCACAAATAAGATATGCTTTATTGAAATTAGTAGAAGCTAGTGAGGATCCAAAAACTAAAAGTGAAGCTAATTGTTTAGCGACATACGAGCTTCAAAATTTTGAGTTTTTATTGGGTATGACTATTTGTATAATATGTTGTTTGCTGTTAATTCAGTTAGTAAAAGTTTGCAATCAAAATATATGCAAATTGATGTAGCCATAGATCAACTAAGAGGTCTTATTTCTTATTAAGAGTTCACAACTGCTATGATTTCTGCTAAGGAAATTGCATCTGAGATGAATATAGAACATGAATTTCGTAAAAAAATGTGTAATATATAGAAAAAATAATTTGATGAGAATGTTGATAATGAAACCACAAAGTCTCTTGAAGAATCTTTTATAGTAGATTACATTTTATATATAGTAGACCAAGCTACTCTTTCGCTTCAAAATAGATTTGAACAATTCGAAGCGTATGAACGTATTTTTGGTTTTTTGTTTAGTGGTAAAAAAGATTAAGTTATTAGATGATGAGAATTTGAAAAAAAAAAGTCCTTAACCTTGAAAGGTCTTTAAGACATAATATTCATTCTGATATTGATGATCTAGACTTATTTTCTGAATTAAAAGTATTAAGGAAAATAGTAAAAGTAGAAGATAATACTCTAGTCGACATACTCAATCAGATAAAAATATTTGATTCTTTTTCAAATGCCTATATTGCTTATAGAATAATGTTAACAGTTCCAGTAAGAATTGCCTTTACGGAAAGAAGTTTTTCAAAATTAAAATTAATAAAATTTTATCTAAGATCAACTATGTCTAAAGAGAGATTAAATGGATTAGCCATTTTATCAATTGAAAAAGAATTGTTAGAGGAAATAAACTATAAAAAGATTATTAATAATTTTGCAATTCAAAAAGCTAGTAAATAGCCTTTAAATGATATATATATATATATATATATATATATATATATATATATATATATATATTTAGAGGAAGTTAAGGCCCCTAATTACAGTTTGGCTTTAGGCCCCGAACTGTGTTGAATCGCCACTGGGGAAAACCTACCTAGTGGGGATGCTCAAGGAGAAGAGAATAAAGATATAGTTTTGACATTGAGCTAGATACGATAGCTTATAGATTATGGATTGAAAATATCACTTGTAACTTTTGTCCAGTGGGGATCAATAAAATTTATCTTTCATCTAAAAAAAATTACAATCCAAATAAGTTTGGATTGGATTGGTATTTTTAAGTTTGATTTCGGATTGTAAAAATGACAATCCAAATAAACTCGGATAGGATCATATTTTTTATGTTTGATTTTGGGATTAATCGTTTGGATAATTTGGATTTTCGATTTTAAGTCTATAAGTTGAGAGTCTGACAAAAATGAATATCCAAATGAAGTCCTCATATTAAATTGCTTAGAAAATTTTTCATTCTAACCCCAATCACTTGCCGACGGTAAGTAGTAATATTAAGACCATGTCCTAATAAAAAGAATTATGATCGTAATTTAGTAATTAGTATTGATATATAAGATAATATCTAATGGATGGGGACGGTATTGGACTTATTATATTGCATATGGATAATTGACTAAATATAAAGTATATTCAAAATTCTGAAATACCAAACTCAGCATCCAATCTGAAAACCAAAAAAAATAAAATTAAATTCGTAATCTGAAGGTTTAAAAAAAATTGGAATTTTAGTTTGGATTTTAGGTTGCCCGAACTATTCCCACCCCTAAAAGGCAGAATCAAATTACTCGTCAGGTCCATCGATTTGAGCTGTGTGAAAATCATTCTACCCCTCAAACTTTGTGTGAAAAAACAAATTCCTTCTCAATTTTTAAGCTATAAACATCTTCTCCCACCTATCCTAAGGTATTTATTGAATTTGCTGAAGTGAGTACATTCTCTTTTCAACATATCTTGCAGATGTATATATATGTTGTATTCTTCTTTCTTGGTCCTAAAGTATGAGTGTTTTGAAAATAATATTGCTCAACTATCGATCAACGTGACAATCTGTCACGACCCAAATTCCCCTCCGTTACGTATCGTGATGGCACCTAGTCTTAGGGACTAGGTAAGCCTAACACTTAGAGAAATAACAACAATAATACAAGAAATCTAACAGTCTCGATATGGAAATCTTGACAGAATTACAATGTTACCTAAACCGGTATACAAGTCATAAGCTCTACGAATTATTTTAAAATCTTTAATTACCACTGTTCGTAATGAATACAACAAGGTATGAATAATAAATACAAAAAGAAGGTGACTCCGAAGCCTGCGAACGCAGCAGCAGGTTACCTTGAGTCTCCCCGTCAATGATCCACGTAGCTACTAACAATAATTACCTGGATTTGCACACAAAAATGTGTAGAAGTGTAGTATGAGCACAGCACATCGATGCCCATTAACTATCAAGACTAATCTCGATGAAGTAGTGACGGGGACTAGTCAAAACACCACTGGTCTAACAAAATAAACTGACATGAATATAGAAATAACCGAACACTACATCTATCTAAGACTTCACGGTATAATTTACAACAATGACAATATAGTGCGGAAGGAAATTACAGAAATTAACCAACGGAAACAGTATAAAATACACAGAAAGATGGATAGCAAAGCAAGCCAAACCGGAAGAAAACCACAACACATAGAAAACACTAGTAACTCGACTCTACGTCAGTTTGTTCACATCGGGCCTTAGCCACTAAAATTCATAAACTGGTGAAAACTTTTAAACAACAGTTCATATTGAAAACTTTGAAGATATAATCATTTCAATATAGAAAGATCTCCTTTGAAACATACTTTCTCTAAACGTATGTATATGTATCTTTAATAAAGAGAAATACTTAGGTTTCTTTCAAAATACGTAATTTCCAAATATATCTTCCTAATAAATGACTTCCAAATATCATTTTCTGCAAGACAAATGCTTTTCAAATATACCTTCGAAATAAAAGTCGTTCAAACATAATCTCCTTCGAAGCCGTTACTTTTTCAATAATACTTTTCAATAAGATCTTTTGATCATAATCTCCTCAAGATAAATCTACCGGAACCCAGTCCGTAACTCAGAAATTGTCATGCCGGGGGAATATCAATTCTTGTCAATACATGAATATCCAAATTGAAACAACGGAATAATAACGCTTAAACAAGTGCAGTAAATATCAAACAGGAACAAAAGAAATAATAATACAAAGATAAGTGCACGGCATCACCCTTCGTGCTTTTACTCTAATTCTCACAATAAATCAATAGAAACCGCACGGCATCACCCTTCGTGCTTTTACTCTCATTCTCACCAAATAATAATAGAATCGACACGACATCACCCTTTGTGCTTTTACTCTCAATAATATGGCACGACATCACCCTTCGTGCTTTTACGCTCAATAATATGGCACGGCATCACCCTTCGTGCTTTACACTCTTTCCTCACATGATAATAAATATAAATAATGTCACAGCATCACCCTTCATGCTTTACACTCTTTCCTCACATGATAATGAATATAAACAATGGCACGACATCGCCCTTCGTGCTTTACACTCTTTCCTCACATGATAATGAATATAAACAATGGCACGACAGCACCCTTCGTGCTTTACACTCTTTCCTCACATGATAATGCATATGAAATGGCATGACATCACCCATCGCTCTTTATACTCTTTCTCACCCAAACAAATGAAACGATAGCATTCAGACAGGGAAATCAACAACATAAACAACAACAACAGAAACCATACGATCCCGGCAAGCGAGTCAACAATAAAAACAATATCATCAACAACATGAATAATTACAGAAACCACACAGTCTCGGAACAGCTATAAACAATCTCACTTAATTAATTAGCTTCACGGAATAAACTCAGTTTGAACAATGCTCAGCAAAAGGTAACACCAAGGAAATACCATCAACACAGATGATTATCAACTAAACCTAAGTAGCACTCAAGGGAAAATCATATAATTCACAGTGTAAGACTCACGGGCATGCTTGATATCAACGAATAGACGTGCCAACTACGGCTAAACAATTATAGGATTAGATAATACTAATTCTAGTCAGTTAGGCAGTTTATGAAGAAAATATAGCATGGTGATAGGAGAGATAAAATATTCAGTTAAGTCAATTAAGATCAAATAGACAACAAAGAAATCTAACAGCAAGTAATTCTAATTTAAGTAGGAAGGATGAAATTCGCAATCAAGGACTTGAATGTAACAATTACAATCCATACACATGTAATATAAGAACCTGTGAATCCTAAAAGGCCAATCTATTTGCAAATAAGCCCGTGTACGCATTCGTCACCTCGCATACACGGGCTACAACTAACAAAGAAGACTCAATCCTAAGGGGTATTCCCCCACACAAGGTTAGGCAAGATACTTACCTCAAAGACGACAACCCGGTACCCAAAAGTGGACTTCTCGGGAGAAAAGACCTCCGGACGGCTCAAAACCAACTAAAACAACTTCAAAATACACATAAAACGTATAAGGATCTATTCCGAATAACAAAGTTTCAATCTTTATAAAATTATAAAAATCGACCCTCGGGCCCGCACCTCGGAACCCGACAAATTTTATAAAATCGGATTACCTATTTCGATACGAGTTCAACCATATAAATTTTATCTAATTCCGATATCATTTCGTCCCTCAAATCATGATGTTTCAATTTAGGAATTTTCTTTCAAAACCCACAATTTCCCCAACTCAAAACACAAATTATATGATACAAACAAGGACTAATTCATGAAATATGTTTAATTCTAGTTGAAGAACACTTACCCATTCGAATTGTGTGAAAAACTCTCAAAGAATCGCCAAGAACCGAGCTCTAGAAGTCAAAATATGTTAAAAATGGTGAAACCCCCGATTTTGGATTTTATTCTGTCTGCCAAGATATTTGAGCATTGCATCGCGGACCAAATGATGCGATCACATATAAGAAAAATGTTGTTGGCCAAAAAGGTACTATGCGATCGCGAATAAGTGGATGCGATTGCATAGAAGGGAAATATGGTCACTGTCCAGTGGTGCATCGCGAACGTGACAAGGGGAATACGGACGCGGAGAGGAAGAATATGGGAAACTATGCGAACGCAGGGGCTCCTGTGCGAACGCAATGAAGGAAAAACCCTCTGCCTCAGCCCTATTTTCTACTGTGCGATCGCGAAGAATGGAAAAGTATACTTCAGCGATAGTGAACTTGTCTATGCGAATGCAGTGAAGGAAAAACTGGCCTGGTCAACATTACACTATGCGATTGCGGATTAGCCTATGCAATCGCATAGAAGAAAACACAAGATAGCAGAACAACAGTGAAAAATGAGGGAAAATTGACCCGAAGCCTATCTGGAACACACCCGAGGCCCCCGGGACCCAGTCTAAATGCACGAACAAGTCAGATAACCTAACATGGACTCCCTGGAGGTTTCAAATAACATAAAACAACACCAAAATGACGAATCAAACCAAAAATCAAACTTATGAATTTTCAAAACTTCAAATATCAAAACTCGCATCGAAACCTATCAATTCAACCCGGAATGACGTGAAATTTTTCGGTCAAGTCAAAAATAACACAACGGACCTATATCCATTCCTGAAATCCCATTCCGAGCCCGATAACAAGATTTCACCTATCGGCCGAAATCGCCGAAATTCTAACTTTCGCCAAATTACCTCAAATTACTCTACGGACCTCCAAAACAAGTTTCGGACGTGCGCCTAAGTCCAAAATCATCATACGAAGCTGTTGACATTAACCAAAGCTCATTCCGATGCCATTTACACAAAAGTCAAACCTCCGGTCAACTTCCATCACTTAAGCTTCAAAAATTGAAAATTCTCTCCTAATTCGACTCCGGATTATCCGGTAACTGAATCCAACCACGCTCGCAGGTCGATATACACAATGTGAAGCTGTTCAAGACCTTAGGCTGCCGAATGGAGTTCAATTTCTCGAAACGACCGGTCGGGTCGTTACATTCTCCCCCTCTTAAACAAACGTTCGCCCTCGAATGTGCCAAGATTCACCTTGAACTCATCCATCACTAATTGTACACTTCTAACACACTCCCGCAGGTGATCCCACATCACCCCAACCCACATAAGCATGATGACACAATCACAACTGCAATATAGCCTTCCCATCACCACCGATAAGCCTCATATCTCTACTTCTCACCTTCTACTCATTTACAAAAGACACGATTCTAAATCCATATCCGGCATTAGCCCCAACCAGCTGCATTAACACATGACTACACCCATGAGGCACGACCACACAACATAGCACCTCACACATAGGCTCAAATAACACTTTTGATCACAATAGTTGCCCGAAATCAACTCAACATTGTCAATTAGCCCCACATCTAAACGGACTCTGTTCCAAACCCCATAATACTGATAATGATGCAATAAACACAAAGACTTCATTATTAAACACCCGAATCACCGAGCCACAACTAACACCACCGAGCACACATCCCGCAAACTAAACTAAAGAAACACATAACGAAATGACTGAATATGAAAATAGAAACATATAAAGGAACTATAAAACAATCCCGTAGGCACCACTCTCTACCAATACTGACTTACCAAACGCAACATAACAAAGAAGAAGCAAAGCATATGAAAAAATTACAAGGATCCCATCCTGATAAAATTTTCACCGCGGTACTCAGCCCGGTCCAAACATATCGAATCACAAATATCACGAGGACCTCACCCTCAACTATGAATCACATACCGAAATATATCATACCAATTGAAATTTCTCCACCAATTCATCTCAGCTGATAAAATCATAACGCTAACTGAACTCACATCTCGATGGAGTATCAAATCACAGCTCATAAACAAAATACTTAGGAAAATCACATAAAGCTTACCACGAAGAACAACAAGGACTCACTTCCAGTTTCACCACTATCAAGGACGAATAAAACAATGATAGACACGGGCTACTACTCATAGAATCTCTCATCAGGAGCAAACACGAAAATAGAGTGCAAAACATGACACTCATTTATCAATAAAGCAACAAATAAGGGAACTCGTTCCGACCAACAGAAATATAGTGAAATACAAATGGTGCCCCTCTTTAACACATCAAAACATACCTGGGTGATGATATCTGGCACAACGGCCTCTAGTTTACTATATGAAACACAT
Organism: Nicotiana undulata; assembly: GCA_005239495.1. NCBI lineage: Eukaryota > Viridiplantae > Streptophyta > Magnoliopsida > Solanales > Solanaceae > Nicotiana > Nicotiana undulata. The sequence continues at coordinate 54,727 of ML270303.1, read as the reverse complement.
CAATGGGCCGGGTCCCCCTCTGGGGCGCCCTCTACTCACTTGAATACCTTGTTGTGACACACCTGACTGAATCCTGGAACAATCTCTCACCCCGTTTCTAACATCTCCACACTCAAGAAAACCTCTCTGCCGTTGTGGGTGTGGAAACTGAGCAATGCGAGTACTCTGAGACCATGAGTACCTTAAAACCCATGGGAAGCCGGTAATGAAAACTGAACTGGCTGACCCATAAAACCTTTACCGTGTCGTACCTTGCCTCCATAATAAGGACCAGTAGATTTCTCCGATCTTTGAGGCCTCCTTGCCTCCCTGAACTCTCTTTCTCGATCTCGTCTGTCCTCTCGCTCCCGGTCCCACGCGCTCTCTAACCGGCGAGCAATCTCTACTACCTGCTGAAACGAGGCATCCGACTCTAACTCTTGGGTCCTACTGAACCGAATATCATGCCTGAGTTCCTTAATGAATCTACAAACTCACTTCCCAACTGAAACAACCAATTAGGTGCATATCTGGCCAACTCACTGAATCCGACATAGTGCTCCAACACTAACATAGTGCCCTGACGCAACTGCTCAAACTCAGCGCGCCATGCATCTCGGAAGAACTGGAGTGTAAACTCCCTCAAAAGTATATCTGAAACCTGAATCCATGCAAGTGAAGCTGACTCGGCCAGGCTACCCCAACTCATATGCTGCCACCACTGACCAACCCACTACTCTGAACTTGAGATGTGACAAAAGCAATCCCGCTCGTCTCCACAATACCCAAAGTACGAAGTATATAGTGACACTCCTCTAGGAAACCCTGGGCATCATCTGTCGCTAAACCACTGAAATATAGGAGGGTGGTACTTCTGGTACCTCTAAAGTCCAAGGTATTCTCCCTCCGATGTTGCTGCCCTAACCACAGGCTGAACTGTTACGACCCGGTTAGTCGTTACGTAGAACCTGCATTATATTTGCTATTTTTGCCTTATCATAGGTTGATGATACTGTTTATGATGTGTTAGAGTTTGTAGGCACAAAATCGGAATGGTTGTAGTGAGAATTGAGTCACTTAGTCTCTAATAATATCCTTATAGTTGGAAAAGTCAATTGAGAGTTGACTTATTGGTAAATGACCTCAGAATGCAGATTTTATGGTTCGGATAGCTTCGTTAGGTGATTTGGGACTTAGGAGTGTGTTCAGAATATTTTTGTGATGTCCGGTGTAGAATTAGGCTTGAATTAGCGAAAGTCAGTTTTTGGAGATTTTCGGTCAGCAGTGGAAAATAGGCTATCGGGGTCGGAATGGAATTCCGGAAGTTGGAACAGGTTCGTAATGTCATTCTGGATATTTCTACAAAATTACAAATCAATCTGATGTGTTTTGGATAGTCTCGACATCGTTGGTGGAATTTAGAAATTTCAAAGTTCTTAGGCTTGAATTCGATGTGATTTTGGTGTTTTGATGTTGTTTTTGATGTTTCGAAGGCTCTATTAAGTTTGAATGATCATATATGATGTGTTGGTACGTTTGTTTACGGTCCCGAGGGGCTCAGGATTTATTTTGGGTGATTAACGGAAGTTTTGGAGTTGGAGAAATGCAGCTTCAGCTGCTGGTGTGCATTTTTCTGGTTTGACCGCACCTGCGAGTGGGGAACCTCAGGTGAGGCTCGTAGAAGCGGACAGGATCTCCGCAGGTGCGGATTGTTGTTGACTCAGGGGAAAGTCACAGATGCGGGAGTGAGGACGCACCTGCGAAGTCGCATGTGCGGGAAAGGAGGCGCATGTGCGATTTGGGTCCGGTTAATATAATTTCGTAGGTGCGGTGGATTTGACCGCATGAGCGGACCACAGGTGTGAGGTTCAGATCGCAGGTGCAAAAAACCTAGGCAGAAAAGTATAAAAAGAAGACTTCGCGATTTTTAACCCTCTTTTCACCATTGTTGTGCGGGTTCCGAGCTTTTTGAGGGTTTTTAAAGAGGGAAACGTTTGTGCATCATTGAGGTAAGCTTTTTGGACTTAATAAATCGATTATATGTGATTAAGGACTAAATTAACATTGTTTAATTGGGGAAAATCAGTAGAAAAAGATGAAGTTAGGGCTTGAGATTATGAGACATTTTAGGGGCCAAACGGACTCCGATTTCAGAGTTTTTTATATATACGGACTCGTGAGATGATGAAGATCATTTTGGTATAAAGTTTGTCGAGTTCCGAGATACGGGCCCGGGGTCGGGTTTTGGCTAATTTTGGTTTTGTGCTAAAACTGATATTTTTCAATTGGAATTCATTCCCTTAGCATAATTTGATGAGAAAAATCTGAACTTGGTAGATTTGGAGCACTCGAAAGTTGATTCGAGCGGAAAGCTTGTTGCGGACGGATTAATTTGAGGTATGTAATGTCTTTAAATCCTGTCCTGAGGGTATGACACCCCGTACTTTACATCCTTTCACGGTCTTGAAGTGACGCACCCACTGAATGTCGAGTGTGGGGCGTGCACGAATTGAAAATTTGGAAATATGTTCCTTTGAGTCAACTATTGAGTTGCAAAGCTGTTTCTTTTAAAGCATATGTTAAATAATATTACTATGTTTTGATATATTTGGGCTGTAAGCCATGTTTGGGGCCTAGTGCCGATTTGTTTAACTCCTTGGGGGGCTATTTTACTAATATTCCTCACTTTGAAACTATGATTTTACACTCGGTATTTCTTGTGAAATTGTTGACACTCCTATTTGATGATATTACTATTTCCTTGAAGTGAAATACTATTTTGGGTTTATGGCCCGAGTGGCATGTTGAGAGTGTCTTACTGAGTGAGGCCGAGGGCCAATATTGTGAGGATGTTATGATATGAGAGAGGCCGAGTGCCTGAGAGTGATTGATGACATGATTTGGCTTGTTTATAGAGATTGGGCTTTAGGAGCCCCTCGGGAGTCTGTACACACCCCCACTGAGTGCAGGTACCTACTGAGTGCGAGTGCGAGTGACGAGTGACGAGTGACGAGTGATTGGGAGGTTGGAGTGACTGTGAGGTGCTGAGTGACTGTTACTGAGTGATGGTGAGGTGCCGAGGGAATATTATGAGTGATGATTATGGCCGAGGGGCAATTTTATGATGATAGTTTGCTGAGTTTTGATTATGATTCGTTTCATCTTTCAAACTGATATTTTTGGGAGTTTTACTGAGAAACATTTGAAATTATACTTGTTTCAAGGATTTTTACGGACACTGGTTTTCGAACTTATGTACACTTTATTAAGACTTGGCATTTTACTGTTTTGTGGATTGGTGTATTTGTTGCTGTGTGTTTCTTATTCTTCAGACTGTGATTTATTTTCATTACTACTGAGTTGGCGTACTCATCATTACTCCATGCACCTCTGTGTGTAGATCCAAGTACTGGTTCGGAGCAGTAGCCATCCGAGTTCGTTATCGTCAGCTTTTGGGATTTCGAGGTAGCTGTCCAGCGTCCGCAGCTTCTCCATTTCCCTTCCTTTATTAGTATTAGTATTTTATTCCTAGACATTGTTTATGACATTAGCAGAGTTAGTTTTATTCTTAGATGCTCGTGATCGGTTGACTCCAGTCCTGGGGGATTAGTTTAGAATGCTGAATTATGTTATTGATGCTTATAGACTTAGAGAAATGTTATTTACTTATTATGCTGGTATTTAATGACTTTTGAGGAATTATATTAAAACAAATGTGTAGTTATGTGATGGTTGGCTAGCCTAGTTCCATGATAGCGCCATCACGACCTGTTAGGATTTGGGGTCGTGACATGAACTGAAACCACATGTCGTGCTGCCATGACAACTGGAACCTGACCAACATGATCTCGCTGCTCTGGAGGGTAGACGGTGGGAGTCTGAACTCCTCCCCTGATGTGTAGAGAAGTCGGTGCACTAGAATCAATCCCGCCAGAGTCAAAGTACCAATCGTACTTGAGAACTGTGCCCAGGTCTCCTGAAGTCCGGGGTAGCAACAGGCACCTCCAGCACCTGTCCCCCAACTAGAATTACTGGCGGCTCCTCAATGGATGTACTGTTAGGCATCTTAACTGCGGTACGTGCTCCTCGTTGGCCTCTGTCTCTGACCTTTGCGACATTTGCTTCGGGGTAACATCATCAGGAGCCGCAGTTCGTGTCCTCACCATCGGTGAGAGAATGGAACGATAGTTTCAAACTTCAAGATCAAAGAACTCGCACGATGGGAATGAAGGAAGTGAAATTGTCCTAATAGTTTCGTAGCCTCTCGAAGACAAGTACAGACGTCTCCGTACAGATCCGCAAGACTCTACTAAACTCGCTTATGACCCGTAGCCAGCTCTGATACCAACTTATCACGACCCTAATTCCCCTCTGTTAGGTATCGTGATGGCACCTAGTCTTAGGGACTAGGTAAGACTAACATTTAGATAAATAACAACGGTAATACAGGAAATCTAACAGTCTCGATATGGAAATCTTGATAGAATTACAATGTTCCCAAAACTGGTAATACAAGTTATAAGCTCTACGAATTTATTCTAAAATATTTAATTACCACTGTTCCGAATGAATACAACAGGTTATGAATAATAAATACAAAAAGAAGGTGACTCTGAAGCCTGCGAGCGCAGCATCAGGTTACCTTGAGTCTCCCTGTCAATGATCCACGCAGATACTAACAATAATTACCTGGATCTGCATACAAAAATGTGCAGAAGTGTAGTATGAGCACACCACATCGGTGCCCAGTAAGTATCAGGACTAGCCTCGATGAAGTAGTGACGAGGACTAGTTAAAAAACCACTGGTCTAACAAAATAAACTGACATGAATATAGAAATAACCGAACACTATATCTATCTAAGACTTCACAGTATAATTTACAACAATGACAATATAGTGCGGAAGGAAATTACAGAAATTAACCAACGGAAATAACATAAAATACACAGAAAGATGGACAGAAAATCAAACCAAACCGAAAGAAAACCACAACACATATAAAACACTAGTAACTCGAATCTGCGTCAATTTGTTCACATTGGGCCTTAGCCACCAAAATCCATAAACTGGTGGAAACTTTTAAACAGCAGTTCATATTGAAAACTTTGAAAATATAATCATTTCAGTATAGAAAGATCTCCTTTGAAACATACTTTCTCTAAACGTATGTATATGTATCTTTAATAAAGAGAAATACTTAGAACATAGTTTCTTTCAAAATACGTAATTTCCAAATATATCTTCCCAATAAATGACTTCCAAATATCACTTCTACAAGACAAATTCTTTTCAAATATACTTTCGAAATAAAAGTCCTTCAGACATAATCTCCTTCGAAGCCATTACTTTTTCAATAATACTTTTCAATAAGATATTTTGATCATAATCTCCTCAAGAAATCTATCGGAACTCAGTCCGTAACTCAGAAATTGTCATACGGGGGAATATCAAGTCTTGTCAATAATGCATAAGGGAACAACATAAATAACCAAATTGAAATAACGGAATAATAACGCTTAAACAAGTGCAGTAAATATCAAACAGGAACGACAGAAATAATAATACAAAGACAAGTGCACGGCATCACCCTTCGTGCTTTTACTCTCATTCTCACCATAAATCAATAGAAACGGCACAACATCACCCTTCGTGCTCTTACTCTAATCCTCACCAAATAATAATAGAATCGGCACGGCATCACCCTTCGTGCTTTTACTCTCAATAATATGGCACGACATCATCCTTTGTGCTTTACACTCTTTCCTCACATGATAATGAATATAAACAATGGCACGACATCAACCTTCGTGCTTTACACTCTTTTCTCACATGATAATGCATATGAGATGGCATGGCATCACCCTTCATGCTTTACACTCTTTCTCACCCAAACAAATGAAGTGATAGCATTCAGACAGAGAAATCAACAACATAAACAACAACAGAAACCATACTATCCAGGCAAGGGAATCAACAATGAAAACAATATCATCAACAACATGAATAATAACCGAGATCACATGGTCCCGGCGAGGGAAACAACTATAACCAATCTCACTTAATCAATTAGCTTAATAGAATAAATTCAGTTTGAACAATGCTCAGTAAAACTGTAACGACCCGACCGGCTATTTTGCGTTATCGGGCCTCGTTCCCCTAAGTGAGACTTCCCGTAGTTTCTTTTAATGATTTATGACTTGTGGGGACGGGTGGTTCGTGATTTGGAAGAGTTTGGGATGGTTCAGGAACACTTGGTTCCTTAAGGTTAGCCTTTTTGGCCAAGTTCGACTTTGCTCAACATTTTAAGTAAAAAACCCCAGAATCGAGTTTCGATGGTTCTGGTAGCTTCGTATGGTGATTTCGGACTTGGGTGTATGTCCGAAATGGGTTTTGGATGACCCGGGAGCGTTTCAGCGCTAAATAATGAAATATGATTCCTTAAGTTTAAGAATTTTGGTTTGGAACGTGTTTTTGTGTTATCGAGGTCCGAATGGAATTCCTAGACCGGTAATAGTTCCGTTATGTCATTTATGACTTGCTCACAAAGTTTGGGGTCATTCCGAGTAGTATAGGTCGGTCCGGTGCATTGTTAGCGAATTCAAGAACTTAAAGTTCTTAAGTTTGATTCTAGGGGTTTTAAGGTGTGATTTTGAGTTTTAGCGTTTTATTGGGTGTTCCGAAGGCTCGAGCGAGTCCGTATTATGATTTGGGACTTGTTGGTATATTTGGACGGGGGATAGGATGGGCCCAGGTGCCTCTCGGGCACCAACAAGTCCCAAATCATAATACAGACTCGCCACTAAACGAGGCCAAAAACCAGCTGAAGTAGTTGTTGATGCACCTGATCTGGTGTGACCGCAGGTGCGGTTGCCCAGTTGCAGGTGCGACTTCAGGTGGGCTGCCATTTTCTCGCAGGTGCGAATCAAGATCCGCAGGAGCGGAGCCACAGGTGCGAGCTCCTTTCCGCAGATGCGAGCCCAGGCCCTCTTGTCCAAATCCCCAGGTGCGACCTCTTTCTCGCAGATGCGAGACCGCAGGTGCAGTCCTTGAGCCGCAGGTGCGGAACCACTGTAGGCACTAAGTTCTTTAAAACACGGGATTTGTTCATTTTACTCCATTTTCTTCCACCATAGACGACCTTGAGATCTTGGAAAAGAGCCCCATGACCTAGCTACTGAAAGATAAGTGAATTCTACCCTAATGTTAGTTTAATGCATGAATTCCTAGTTAGATTAACCTTCTAATTAGTGGAAATCAAGGGTTAGAGTAATAACCTAGGGCTTTATGAAAATTTAGGGAATTGCCCGTTAATTTCCCATGAAATCATACAAAAACCATATATTAACGATCCTTAGATTATGGGTAAGTGTTTCCTTCGAAAATTTCCGAAATCCGAGCATGCGGGCCCGGGGGTGAATTTTGGGATTTCTTCAAGTAGGATGAAATAACTAAGTAAATAGGGGAATTTCATATTGTTGAGTATAAATTGATGAACTTGTGTATCATTTGTCTAGTTTCGAGTCCTTGGGAGACGAGTTTGGAATTTCGGGCGCGTTGTTGACCCGTAAAGTAGGCTTGGCACGAGGTGAGTCTCCTTTCTAACCTTGTAATAGGGAATTGTTCCCATAGGTGATTGTTTAACCAAAGAATTAGATCCTTTGACCAAATCTATTTTTAGGATGAACACGGGTTACTGATAATCAAGGAAATAATATTAAGTAAAAAAGAATAAGTAAATGATGATAATAAGATGCTTCAGAAAAGTAAAGTGTATTGTATTTGTAGTTCAGATGCCTTTACAAGCCATTTACTCTTCCCTTATATAGGGAGTTCCTCAATATAACGTCTGCCTTTTACAATGATCACTCATTAATGACTAATTATTACATTAATGTGACGTTTCAAAGGATAACCGTAACTGTTGCGTGAAGGTTGTGTAACGTATGAGTCATTAATTGAGGATATCTGGATCTGCCCGTAGCTCTATCCGGATTCATTTTGACTGTATCACTTCCTTTTACCAATCAGGTTGGGTTTCCCGTAGCTTATTACCCCGTAGGTTTATTGATCCGTACCTCTCTGTTCCGTACCTCTTTATAGAATCATATCCAGCTGTCATATTTTCCTTGGTCCACGTAGCTGGCTGAGTTGTCAGGAATCATCTTACATGTGAAACTCTTTTTTACCAGTACAGATAGTCCCCCTACTTACCATTTATTTATCGATTAATATTTGGTAAGTGGATATGCATTTATGGTGGGAATATTTTGCCGCCGCTTTACCTCGAAACATTGTATCCTTCTCTCAACATAGGCGTTGCTTGTCGCTTCCATTTAATGCTCAATCCACGTGTTCCCTCCGGATTGGTTCTGCAGTTACTCGACGCCTTTTAGGGCTTTGTACGGCTGCATCAGTCACAAAGTGACACCTTCAATTATGACATTTCTCATTATTGTTTTTCCCATGTTTGAAGGTTGTCTTCAAGTATAAATATCTCTTTTCTTTACTTCCACGAAACACTTTCTAGCTTGTCTCTTTTATTTGTAAATAATTTCTTCTTGTCTTCGTAAACATGTCTTCTTCGAACCAATCTAAAAGAGTAATAAACGTCGAGAATTTGACACCCTCTTCTGTTCCGACTCGGAGTCGGAGGGGTGGTACACTGAGGAGTTTATGTTTTACTCCTTCGAGGGGCTCTTCTTCTTCCCAGATTGTTTCCCTTCCTTCTGCTAGGTCTTTAGTCTCTCCAAGAGCTAGGGTTTCCAGGTCTTTGTCCAGGGGTAGAGATCATCATGAACCCCTTCGCGAACCATGAGTGGATGAAATCATTCCTGCTGAGTTTACCTTCACCAGGGATAGTCAAGTCCTTGTAGACCAGTCGTTATCCCTTGATAGTGTTGATAAGTATCCCACTCTTATTACTGAAGGTTTGATTCCCATTGTTCGCAGGGAATGTTCTTGGGCATCTGATTTTCCCATTGTTATTCCAAATAGCAATCAAAGAATAACGTCTTACACGACGGGGCATTCTTTTGTTTACACTTACCCTTTCACTCTAGGGTTTTAGACCTCCTATTGATCCGGTCATCATCAAATTTTGTCGTTTCTTCAATATTTGCTTAGGACAAGTTGGTCCTCTTGTGTGGCGAGTTGTCGCGTGTCTTAGATATTTAGCTTCTTTAGCCTCGGTTCCTTTTACCTTCAATCACCTCATTCATCTTAATTCTCCTACCTTGTTTCATCAAGGGGTTTTCACTCTGGCTATTAGGAGCAAAAGAGTGTTGGTAACCCCTGATGACGACAAGGATAGAGGTTGGTACCTTCGGTATATTGTTGTGCCAACTGCTGGTTTAGTGGGTGAAGAAAATCTTCCATTCCCTGAGAAGTGGAATCATGCACGTGAGTACATTTTATCTATCACTTGTTATTTTCTTCTCTTTGCTTTAAGTGTTTTATTAACACCGTAGCTACTTTCTTCTTCTTTCAGCAATCATGGGTACTGTTGAGAATATCTCCGGTATCCGTGATTGGGTAGAAAAGCTGTTATCGGTTGCTCCATTGGAGGAAAGATCTTGGAAGTACTTATCTGGGAAGTACGGTTGGAAAGTGAAGACTCACGGTAAGTGAAACGTTTTTTTTTGCTTCTTTTCCTTACTCGAGCCTCTTTTTCTTCGTTTGTTTAACCTTCTTCTTTCGACAGGGTTTTCTGCTCGGGGGGTGTTTGCTGCATCCATTCCGAAGATGTCCTTAACTCAGGCCCAGGAAATTATTATTGGGTCCTCTTCTTCAAAGAGGAAAGTTAGTGGGTCTAGGACCTAAGAAGAAGAAGAAGAAGAAGAAGAAGAAGAAGAAGAAGAAGAAGAAGAAGAAGAAGAAGAAGAGGGCATTTTGGTGCACAGGTCACAGGCAGTGTCTTCCGTGCTTGATGTTAGACCTTCTACATCCGGTGATGCTTCTTCTTCTCCTGCACAGGATTCCGTGGATCATCTATTCCGTGAAGGCTTTGGCCCTGCATCTAATGAGACACCTCTGGCTGTTTTTGCCCCCTCCTTTAGAGATATCCCTTCGTCCGTTCCAGCTATTTCCTATGCTCTTTTGGCCATTACTACTTCTGCTGATGTCTTTCCCGTGGCTTTCTCATCTCCTCAAGTTCATGATGCGTCTTTTGATCCCCAAATTTCATTACCCGTGGCTCCTTTGTCTCAGCCTGATTCCGTGCCTCCTGTTAGAGAAATAGGGTCTTCCAGCAGGGAGATGAGGCAAGTTCTGATTGAGGTTCCGGCTGACGGGAGCCTTTTTAAGAAATCTGGCCAACCTGAAGTGTGGCTGAAGCCTTTGATTGGCCCAGCTGAGAGGACCAAGCTTGATAGCCATAACGCCCTTACATGGGCTAACGAAGTCGTACATTCCTCTTTGAAGGTAAAATGCATTTTTCTTTCATTTCATTTTTGTACATGAAATCTACCGTATCTAATTGATTTCTTTTTTGTAGACCAATCTTATAGTCATGGAGCTCATGAAGAGAATTTCTAACACGGAAAAAGAGCTAAAGGAGTGGCATGCTGAAGCAGGGAATTGGAAGGGGCAATATGAAAGCCTGAGGTTCGACATGGAAGCCTTAGAAGAAGAAAAATGTACCTTGGAGCGGCAGATGAGAGTCGTGTCTGCGTAGTTGGCAATGGAGAAGGCTTCTTCTAGCCAAGCGGACAAAGACAAGAGCATTCTTGAGTCTTCATTTGCTGAGCAATTATCTCGTGCCACCGAAGAAGTTAGAAGTTTGAAAGACTTGTTGGGGTAGAAGGAGGAATACTCAAGTGAGCTTGTGCAGTCACTCACCCGGACTCAAGAAGATCTTCGCAATGCTTTGGACAAAGTCCACACTCTGGAGGAGTCAACTGTACCTTTGAGGGCTGCCCATGAAGCTGCTGAAGCTGAGAAGGACGGGCTAAGAGCTGAACTTCAGATATGGGAGAGAGATTATGAAACTCTCGAAGAGGCCTCTGCTGTTGATGTTAGTTGGGCATACATGAATTCTCGCCTTGACACATTGACGGAAATCAGTCAAGAAGGTTTTGACCTTAGTGCTGAAATAGCTAAAATCAAGGAAGCCATGGAGAAGGCTCAACAAGATCAGACTCTCTCTTCACCTGAAGGTGAGACTCCCACTACTCACGCCTCTTCGTCCCAAGTTGCTCCTGTTCCTACCGCCAGCGAAGAAGTCACTCCTCCTCCTCAAGAAGATTAAGATGTTGATTCACACCCTTTTTTTTTATTTGATTGGTGTTTACCCCTAGCTCCATCGGGGGTTTGGATCTTTTAAAGTCCCCAACTGACAACTTAGGGGCACCTTAATGTACAAAAATTATATGCGGCTAAGTATCTAGTCAATACTTAGTTCCTACCTAGCCGCTTTTTAATATATGCAAGTATGACTTTTTTTTTCTTCGAGTTTTCACTCTTAAGTCTTTTGCATGTTTAATTTACGAGGTTTGTATTTTACCTCTGAGCGTTTGCATGAAGATGCTTAAATTATTCGTACCTTTTCATAGTAGGCACGGTGTTGCATATAAAATGCGAGCCTTTTTGTGATAGGCATTGTTTATGAAAGAGGGCCCTTTATGATACCGATCTTAATGAAGAAAACATCTCAACTTCATGATAGTGTAATAATGCAATAGAGTGATAGAAATTTTTCACATGTTTAAAAATGTTTCTGAGGAGAGTTTTTTGTTTGAACTTCCACAACATTTTACATGTGTTTGATTATCGTCTAAAACTCATGTTGCAACTATTTCCTTTTAACAGATTTTGATATACACTTGAATTTTGTAACTGTTTTTTTGAGTTAATATAAGAGAACAACTGTTTTTCGTTTGTAACAGTTTTTATAAAGATTGGGATTCTCATCCGTAACTATTTTTATTGATAACAGTTTTTAATAAGTATGAGGGAAATGCTCTTACATCTGTAACTGTTTTATTTGATAACAGTTTTCTGATCAAATACAAGGATTTTGATCTTTCATCCGTAACTGTTTTATTCGATAACAGTTTTCTATACGAGTACAAATATTTCGTAACTGTTTCATTTGATACAACAATTTTTGAATAAGTACAATGATGATGATCTTTTACCCCTAACTGTTTTTGGTTACAACAGTTTTCTTTTGAATAAGTACAAAGATGTGCATTTCTTCCTCGTGGTTAATATTTTGCCTTTCCACCTGAACATGTTCGAAGGTTTTTGGATTAGGCTTTGTATTTGAGTCTTCAGCTCTTTCGGTTCTGCTCGTATCACTTGTCTTGTTGGGTAGATAGATCTTCAGGCTCGAGCTTTGACTTTTTGATAGTCTTTTTTGCTTCGTCTTAGCCTTCCATACTGTATAGTCCCCCAGGTGTTTGAGCTTTGAAGAATGAAATCTCGAGCATTTGACTATTCCTTCTTTGTGGTCCTTTTCCTGAAAAGGAAAAACATGCGGGACTCGAAGGTATATATTTTTTAGATGATGACTGCTTAACCCTTTTAAAAATGTCCATCAGAAAGTGTAACCGTATACCGGGAATTGTGTTACTTCCTCACGTCTTTGCAGGTCTAATATCATCATCTGGTGATGTGTTAGCTTTATACCTATCATCTAAGAAAGTTAGTAAAATTTTAAATGTTCAAAATAAAATCGAACGTGTGATACCTGACCGGGGGTACTTCTTTTCCTTAGAAGTAGTACTTCTTCAAGTGGATGGCGTTCCAACTTGTCGGTAGGATTCTGCCGTCCATAGCTTCCAGCTCGTAGGCGCCCTTTCCAGCTATGCCTCGGACTTTGTAGGGTCCTTCCCAATTTGGATTTAGCTTTCCTGCGCCTGCTTCTTTCGTTGATTGAAAGACTTTTTTGAGGACGAAGTCCCCAATCTTGAAGTATTTGAGATTAGCTTTACTGTTGTAATAACGCTCTATGATTTGTTTTTGAGCTGCCATCCGTATTAGCGCTGCTTCCCTTCGTGGTTCAAGCAGATCTAGATTAGTCCTCAATTCGTCGTCGTTTGCTTCCTCCATGGTTGTTATAAACCTTATGGTTGGTTCGCCAATTTCCACAGGTATTAAGGCTTTTGAGCCATAGACAAGTGCTAACAGAGTTTCTCCCGTGGCTATTTTTGAAGTTGTCTATATGCCCATAGTACCGTTGGTAACTCATCAGGCCAATTTCCTTTGGCTTTATCTAGCCGCTTCTTCAGGTTGTTGATGATGATTTTATTCGTTGATTCTGCTTGACCTTTAGCCACGGGGTGGTATGGCGTTGAAGTGATCCATTTGATTTGCTAGCTTTCGAAGAATTTTGTGATTTGTGAGCCCATGAACTGTGGGCCATTATCACACACGATCTCCTTTGGTATACCAAAGTGGCATATTATGTTTCGCCATAAGAAACTTTTCACTTCCTTTTCTCACACCTGTTTGAATGCTTCCGCCTCTACCCATTTTGTAAAATATTCGGTTAGCACGAGTAGAAACCGTACCTGTCCTTTAGCTGGGGGAAGAGGTCCCGCTATGTCCATACCCCATTTCATGTAGGGCCATGGGGATATAATTGGATGCAATAATTCCGCTGGTCGATGCATGTTATTGGCGAACCTTTGGCATCTGTCGCATTTGGATACGAAGTTCTCTTCCTCTTCTTCCATCTTAGGTCAATAATACCCAGCTTTGATTAGGGTTTTTACCAAGGATCTCGCCCCTGAGTGATTTCCACAGTGTCCTTCGTGGACTTCTTTCATCACGAACTCCATATGATTAGGTCCGAGGAATTTAGCTAGGGGCCCTCCGAACATCTTGCAATATAATGTATTGCGAATGAGGCAGTACCGTGCAGACTTACGGCATAGTGCTTGAGCTTTTTACTTGTCTTCAGGTACGGTACCATTCTGCAAAAAACTTAGAATTTCGTTTCTCCAATCCCAGGTTAAATTGTTGAAAGTTACCTTCTTTCTGCCCTGGTCGGTCGCTGAATGGAATAAATGAACGACAATTGCATTGTCTTTGTTTGTTACTTCCGTGACTGCTGTGAGGTTAACTAATGCATCTGCCTCCGCATTTTCTTCTCTAGGTATTTGTATTACCTTCCATGTTTTGAATTGTCTCACGAGCTCTCTTGCCTTTTCCAGGTACTGTTGCATCCGAGTCTCTCGAGCGATGTAAGTCCCCTGCATCTGATTCACTTACCAGCTGGGAGTCGCTGTTGATTACAATTTGCTCAATTGATAGTTCTCGTGCGAGTTCTAGTCCTGCAATGACAGCTTCGTACTCCATTTCGTTGTTAGTTATAGGATAATATTTAATAGCATGTCGTGTCTTTTCACCCGTGGGTGATATTAAGACTATGCCTTAGCCGGCGCCTTTTATATTGGAAGAGTCATCAGTAAATAGGGTCCATAGACCCGGATTAGCACCGTTAAAGAGTTGTAATTCCTTTTCCACTTCAGGGACAATGCTATTACTAAAGTCAGCAACAAAATCAGCTAAGATTTGAGACTAAATTGCAGTCCTAGGTTGATATATTATTTCATGCTCACTTAATTCTATGGCCCACTTGGCTAATCTTCCCGATAGTTCTTATTTATGCAAAATATTTCTTAAAGGATACGAAGCCACAACAGTGATTGGATGACATTGAAAATATGGTCGTAATTTTCTAGATGCCATTATTAAAGCTAAGGCTAACTTTTCTAGATGTGGATATCTGGTTTCAGCATCTAGTAAAGTTTTACTTACATAATAAATAGGAGATTGTTTACCTTTATCTTCTCTTACCAACACTGCACTTACAACAATTTTTGAGACATCCAAGTAGATGTACAGTCTCTCCCCCTCCTTCGGCTTTAATAGCAGCGGGGGTTTTGATAGATAAGCTTTCAGATTCTTGAGAGCCTGTTGACATTCTTCAGTCCATTCGAACTGATTCTGCTTTTTGAGGACTTAAAAGAATTTAAAACATTTCTCGGAAGACTTGGAAATAAATCTTCCCAAAGTTGCTATTCTTCCCATTAGTCTTTGAACTTCTTTTTTATTTATAAGTACATCAGGTATTTCTTCTATAGCTTTAATTTGAGCGGGATTTACCTCTATTCCCCTGTTTGACACAAGGAAACCCAAGAATTTACCAGATTCTATGCCAAAAGCGCATTTTTCTAGATTCAGCTTCATATTATACCTGCGTAAAATGTTAAATGTAATAGAGAGATGCTGGAAATGGTCTTCCGCTCGTGTTGATTCTACCACCATGTCATCGATGTAAACTTCCATCATTTTTCCCAGATGTTCCTGGAACATCTTGGTCACTAGCCTTTGATACATGGCTCCAGCATTTTTTAAGCCAAAAGGCATGACTTTATAACAATAAGTCCCCGTGTTCGTAATAAAGGAGGTTTTTTCCTCGTCTGAGGAATCCATTTTAATCTGATTATAACCAGAATATGCATCTAGAAAGCTTAGCAATTCATGACTTGTGGTGGCATCAATTATTTGATCTATGTGGGGGTAATGGGAATGAATCTTTGGGGCATGCTTTACTTAAATTAGTATAATCTACACATACTCTCCATTTTCCATTCTTTTTAGGTACTACCACCGTGTTAGCTAACCAGTTAGGGTATGTTATCTCTCGTATCGAACCAATTTTCAAGAGTTTCTGTACCTCTTCGTCAATCACTTGGTTCTTGAATAGTCCTTGCTTTCTTTTCTTCTGCTTAACAGGTACAAATGATGGATCTTCATTTAGTTTATGAGTCATCACTTCTGGTGGGATACCTGTCATATCTGAGTGGGACCACGCAAAGCAATCTGCGTTAGCCTTTAAATAATCAATTAACTTACCTCTTTGACCGGGGCTCAGCCTCGTGCCTATATACACCTTCTGTTCAGGTTTTTGTTCGAACAATGGAACATCTTCGAGCTCTTCTGTGGTTGTTTTGATGTGCTCGCCTTCCTCCGGTTCATGAATGACGTCCGGTATGGAATCTACATTCGTGTGGTCCAATGCATCTTCCGTGGTGACTTGATTCACCTTCTCGTGAGTATCTCCTTCCGTATCTGTTTGAATGTTCATTTCCTTCGTACCTATTTGGTCAGTAACTTTTTCCGCACCTGTTTGGCCAGTGACATCTGTTTGGAATATTTCTCTATCTTTCGATTCTTCCGTCTCTACTTTTTTGTTATAATGAACAACGGAATTTATATTTCTGGATGTTCTCGAACCCGTTTTTCGTGGGTAATTGTGACCTTCGAGGCTAATTTTCAAACTATTCCATTCCCTTTCTCTCCTCCATGTATCACGTTGACGGTTATTTTTGGAGATGGAGGCTTCGGGGGCTCTTGCCTGTTCTTCATATATGCCTGTTTACTTTTATCACTAAACAATTTTGTTAAATAGCCCTGTTTCAATAATTATTCTATTTCACCTTGTAAAAATCTGCAATCTGCAGTCCTGTGTCCATGGTCATTATGGAATTCACACCAGGAATTTGGGTTCCTCTTATTTGGGTTTGACCGCATTTCTTTGGGCCACACAACCTTATCTCCCATATTTCTTAATATCGAAACAAGTTCTGGAGTACTTACATTAAAGGTATGATCCCCAATTCGTGCATTACCTCTAGGTCGCTCATCCCGATCCTTTCTGGATCTAGATGAGGATGAGCCTACATCCCTGCTTGGTGGTCTATAATCTGACCTAGTGTTTACAAACCTGAGGCCAAAAAGGTACTATGCGATCGCGAATAAGTGGATGCGATCGCATAGAAGGGAAATATGGTCACTGTCCAGTGGTGCATCGCGAACGCGACAAGGGGAATGTGAACACGGAGAAGAAGAATAAGGGAAACTATGCGAACAAAGGGGCTCCTGTGCGAACGCAATGAAGGAAAAACCCTCTGCCTCAGCCCTATTTTCTACTGTGCGATTGCGATGGTGAAGATGCGATCGCGAAGAATGGAAAATTATACTTCCGCGATCTCGAACTTGTCTATGCGAACGCAGTGAAGGAAAAACTGGGCTGGTCAACATTACACTATGTGATCGCGGATTATCCTATGCGATCACATAGAAGAAAACACCAGATAGCAGAACATCGGTGAAAAATGAGGGAAAATTGACTCGAAGCCTATCCGTAACACACTCGAGGCCCCCGGGACCCAGTCTAAATGCACGAACAAGTCGGATAACCTAACATGGACTCGCTCGAGGTTTCAAATCACATAAAACAACACCAAAACGACGAATCAAACCAAAAATCAAACTTATGAATTTTCAAAACTTCAAATATCCAAACTCGCGTCGAAACCTATCAATTAAACCTGGAATGACGTGAAATTTTGCAGACAAGTCAAAAATAACACAACGGACCTACAATTATACCCAGAATCCCATTCCGAGCCCAATAACAAGATTTCACCTATCGGCCGAAATCGCCGAAATTCTAACTTTCGCCAAATTACCTCAAATTACTCTACGGACCTCCAAAACAGTTCTGGACGCGCGCCTAAGTCCAAAATCATCATACGAAGCTGTTGACATCAACCAAAATTCATTCCGAGGCCATTTACACAAAAATCAAACCTCCGTTCAACTTCCATCACTTAAGCTTCAAAAATTAAAAATTCTCTCCCAATTCGATTCCGGATTACCTGGTAACTGAATCCAACCAAGCATGCAGGTCGATATACACAATGCGAAGCTGTTCAATACCTTATGCCGTAGAACGGAGTTGAATTTCTTGGAACGACCGGTCGGGTAGTTACACAATCATGTATGCTTGACAAAGTCTTTGGCGGCCACCAATTGACATTCCTCTAATGCCTCAAATGTCCTTTTATTCTTCGTTTCGGACTAACTAGTCTAACTGCTTTTGTGCTTAATGGATTTTGATGATTTGAGTAGTTTTTAGGATGTACATTTTTCTTAAACTTCCTCAAGTTTATCCGCTTATTTGCTCCAAACAATAGTTTCTAGTTTCAAGATCGCGCTTTTAGTACACGTGTGGTGAGATGTTCCAAGCCCGGTATCTACGTATTTTTCCATTCATATGATTCAAAGAATTCACCACTGATAGTAGGCTATATTACGTGATGTGGATGCTAGTTACGCTCTAAATGAACCATACTTTATTGTTATTTTAAGTGCAAAATGATAATAAAATGCTCTAATTGGTGTTTTTATGTTTTGCAGGAGCTAATCCAAGTTAGGAAGATACTATGGAGTATTTTGGAGTCATTAACGTGGATATAAGGCCAATCGAGAAGAACCTAAACGAAAATAAGCAAGAAAAAGGCAAAGGAAGACTGGACAACAGCCCACCGCGACTGCGGCTGGAATGCGATGGGCCAAAAGACGAGGCAGAATGTTTGTGAATCACCGCGGTCGCGCCGCGTTCAGCCGCGACCGCGGTCGACCTGTGAAAAGCCAAAAAGTCCAGGGACCTAAGTGTAAAAACGGGAAAACTTGTCCTAACCCTATTTAAATCCCATAAACTCGTCCAAGTCAGGGGGAAACTTGTTTTAGACTTTGGAGGCAAGAACAAGTGTGAGAAGACCAAGATACAATTAGAGTTTTTCTATTCTTCATCTTTTATCATTAATTTGTGAATTATGAATTGTTTTGTGGTTTTATTGTTTTCTAGTATATGAGTAGCTAATTATTTAATCTAGGGTTTTGATGGAACCTTTTGTAGGAAAAATTCTTGTTATGTTTTTATATAATTGAGCCAAAGTTTTATCTCTATTTGTTCAACTACATGCTTGTTGTAGTTAATTGAAGGGCCCTCAATTAGATGATCCTATTTAGTACGTATTACTTGGGAGAGAGTGCATATTTAGGTCGTTGTTGAACAACATCACTCCTCAGGTATATGAGGGATCAATAACGGAGGGTTTAAATGCGGGATTAGGGATAACGAAACCTTGGGTGCGATCTAAGTGAGCTGTAATTAAAGCCAGCTAGCATATTTCGGGAGAATATGTCTAGTAAATTGTGGTAGTTACTCGGGAGAGAATTACAACACGCAGAGCGCTCATGATCGGTAGAGAATACTTAGACGAAATTATAGAAGACATAGTGGGAAAGATTCTGACAATTGGGGAATCATAACTCTAGACCTCTTTAATCTTTTCTCTAACCCGTAGTATCTTTATTTGTTAGTTAATTAGTTAAATATAAAAATCTTAATATCTATAAGGTAGGAATTGTTCAAGCTTGTATTCTTGGTGATAGTGAACAACTGTAGCTAAGCCTTAGTTCTCTGTGGGATTCAACTCTAGACTTGTAAACCGAATTATACTTGCAACGACCGCTTAGTTCTTTTTATAAAGCATAGTTGGGCGTGATCAACCAGTTATAGCGATATCAAGTAAGGGCCTACTCATGCCTAATGAACATTCGATTTTTTTTTTCCGGGAAAGGAAGAGCTCTAGGTCAAGCCTCTTATTCCATGTATTCAGGAAACGTAGCAGGGAACTAATTTCAATCGCTTTCCTCTTTATTGATTAAGAATTCAGACTCATAATATTTTAATTCTAATTTTAGTTTATTAAACCACAAGTTATTTTTGCAAAAAATAATTCTTCTCCGTGATTTTTTTTGTTGGTTGCTAAATATCTAGGTTTATCTATGTCCTGACAAATGGTTGATTAATACTTTCCTAAATCGCTAGGATTGTGGCAACTTAATAGTGGTGGTGCGATAAAAAAGAGGAATCAGAAGTTTGTGCATTTAAATTGAGATATTCTTCTATTCTTTTTAAAGGCACATAAATAGTAAAAGCTTTAAAATAGTATAAAAGATTTAGCATCTCCTACAAGAACTCTGTCCCTCTTATTTAATTTATTTTCTTATAAATATATAGCAGTCATGGAAAGGTTTAATCATTCAACAAAACAGAAGAAAAAGAAAAATTATTAGTTAAATCTCCTTTTCTCTCTTCAATTTCAAGATTCATTTCCAAAACCCATTTCATAGAAAAACATCATTAAAACCTTGGTTTAATCATTAAAAAAAAAAAAGACAGAACAAAATTCTTAGTTAATCCTTGTTTGAAAAATCTCTCTCTCTCTCTATTATGTTTTCAAGATTCCTTTCCAAAAAAGGAAATTCAGCTTAATTTGAAAGAGTTGATATTCAGAACTAAAATCCCTTCCATTGCATCCAAGAAATATAAGGTACATTTTCTCTTTAACATGTATCTTCCAATAAAATTCTTTTCAAACGCTGTTAGACGAGACTTTCTTAGCTTGTCAAATTTTCTTCTTCACCAAAAATATTAATCGCTAAGCAATCTCTTTTGCTTGATGTGCCTGAATAAGGTTGACTAAAGGTCGTTCGATAATCTTTGAATTTTTTAAATATGAGGAATCCTTAAAACCTTATATATAGAATCACATATCTACATCATTATATTCTTGAATAAATATTTGCAATTATGAACAATTCTTATTGTCCGAAGGGGAGCCTTGGCGTAACTGGTAAAGTTACTGTCATGTGACTAAGAGAACACGTGTTCAAGCTGTGGAAATAGCCTCTTGCAGAAATATAGAGTAAGGTTGTGTACAATAAACCCTTGTGATCGGGCCCTTCCCTGAACCCCACGCATAGATGGAGCTCGGTGCATCCGACTGCCGTTTTTTTTGTTGTAAAATTCCTGTTGTCCATTGGAAATCGACGAATCATCTTCTATATTTTTTTGTCTAAAGATGAGTTGGGTCTTTTTTTTCTCCTAATTTTTTTTTCCTTAACATTTTGATATTTCAGGAGGAAAACAGGAAAATAAAAAAAAGAAAAGAAAAGGAACACAATGAAAGGAGCTATAGCTACTATCACCTCAACAATAATGATCATAGCAATGTTATTTTTCATGATCAATGTCTCAACTATCTCAGCAAGATTTCCAGACACAAAGACTGTTGTAGTAACCAACAACCACACAAATTACCTAAGCATCCGATGTTTCTCCTTCGACGACGACGGCGAGGTGAAGCATCTGAATAAAATGGGCAGTTTCAACATCAGTGTCAAAATCAGGATTTTTTTTCCTTCTTCTACCATGTACAATTGCTCCACAAACATGGGAACTTTTCTCGCCTTTCGATCCGATTACGAATGCATTAGTCATTCAACACCTTGTGAATGGAGGTTTGATGAAAGGTTCACGTATCTCTATAATCCAAAGGATGAAGAGTGGGTTGCTCATGAATATAACCCTAATTATGAGTCTCTTAAAAGAGGAGGAGTCATCAAAGGATATTATGTTAACTAAATGAAATGATGTATATAGTTAGTTGACAGATTCAGATAGTCGACTCCAACTTGATTGGGCTCTCAAAAGCTTCGGATAATTAATATTTAGTACGTACCGAAGATTCGATCATGACTTAAAAATGTGCCTAGAGAATGTCTTATAGGTAAGTTAGGGAAAAGTAATGTTGAATTATCACATGTAATTAAGATAAGTAGATTATTCGGAAAAAGGTTATTTTAGACAAGTAGTAGAAGCTGAGGTCCTTTTCACGTTGGATTGCGTGATAGAAATTTAACTTAGGACGATGTAAAGCTTCGTAGACAGCTTCGCTTCCTCTCATTTACTAATGAGTGACTTGGTAAGCAAGTTATGTTCAGTAGAGATATCATGTTCAGTAGGGTATAATAATTGTATCTAAACATGTACTTATCAAGTAACAAATTATTGAATTTAAGTTATGTGCATTATTAAGTGTACTTGTCAACAATATCTTAGTTTTCAGGTATTAAAGAAAAAGAACTAAAATAATACTCATGTACTAGATGAGAATGATTTTGCACTACTTTTTTTTTTGTTTCCTCAATTATTAGTTAAATATTCTTAGTTAATGCATGTATAACGTGAATCATTCACTAGAATTAACAAATAACTTTGAAAACAGAATGTTTTTATTATCAAATATCTCCCACCACACATATATTGGCGGAGCCAATAATTCTAATAAAAGTGGTTTAAAAAAAAAATACTTTAATGTAAAACTTGAGATTCTAAGATGTAATCAAACACAATGTTTGGGCTACTTTTACAATGCAAACTTCACTTATGTATAAAGGCTTTAACAATCTATAAATATTCAAAAATTACATTTGCCCTATTTGATTTGCACGATGTAATTACGATGGAGATTCAACTGAGCCCCCTTCAATACACGTTAGCTCCGCCACTACTCACACCGTCACCTAGGCAATATTAACTTGGCCCTCATTAGCACATTTCTTGCAACTTTTCGTCCTGGTGGCTTCTCATGGCTAGGGACAGAGCTAGGTGGCGGAAGGGGGTTTATGCCTTTTTGTCCGAAAATTATATTGTGTATATAAGGTTAATATTTTTTTTTTTATGTACATATTTTAGTTTAGTGTTGGGGCTCATGAAGCAGAGTGGACGTGAAGCTGGATACACAAGTCATCCCCAGGAGAGATAGTTTCAAATATCTTGAGTCTGTGGTACACGGTAACGGGGAGATCAACGATGATGTTGCACACCATATTGGAGCGGAATGGATGAAATGGAGGCTCGCTTCTGGTGTTTTGTGGGACAATAATGTGCCACCTAGACTTAAGGGCAAGTTCTATAAACTGGTAGTTAGACCAGTCATGTTGTATGGAGTCGGGTGTTGGTTAGTCAAGAAATCTCAATATTCGAAAGTTGAAAGTAGCAGCAATGAAGATGTTGTGGCTCCTATAGAAGAAACGTTGCGGGAATCGAGGCTGAGATTGTTCGGGCATGTGAAGAGGAGAGACCTTGATATCCTGGTTAGGAGGTGTGAGAGGTCGAGGATTAGGGTTGTGGGTTGACAGGCAGTCTAGAGATTTGTCTAGGCATCCCAGTAGTATTAGTCCTAGTCTTGTATTTTTCTATGCCTATTCCCTTCCTATTTCATATTGTGTCATTATTTCCAGCAAGATTGATTCTATCTTTATAGCGTCGTGTTCTTAGATATTTGTTGTTGCACGTATTTTCATTTTTTCCCATGTCTACTTACCTAGTTGTTGTAATTGTCTGTCTATTGCTTCGTTTTCACTTCTTTGAACCGAGGGTCCTCGGGAAACAACCCCTCTACCTTCATTGTCTGCGTACACTTCGCCCTCCCTGGCAGACCCAACTTGTGGGATTTCACTAGGCTTGTTGTTTGTGTTGTTGTATATATTAGATGTTTAATTCAGAAGGGGAGCCTTGGCGTAGCTGGTAAAGTTGCTTCCATGTGACCAGGAGTTCATGGGTTCAAACCGTGAAAACAGCCTCTTAAAGAAATGCAGGGTAAGGCTGTATATACAATAGACCCTTGTGGTCTAGCCTTTCCTCGAACCCGGCGCAAACGGGGAGCTTAGTGTGTCAGGCTGCCCTCTATATTAAATGTTGAATTCTCTTAGCTTTTTCGCGCGTGTTTATTTATATAAATTTTTGAATCTCCTCGATAAAAATCCTAATTCCGCCGCTGCTCACGGCTAGAGTAGGTTTTAGAAAGGGCGAAGACGTAAAACATCACAAGAAACCAATTCTATTGCTTTCCAGCTCTGGTAGTACTCCTGAGTTCAAATTGGTCTCAAATTTTAGTCACTAACAAAACATTAATTTTTCTCCATCAAAAAAAGAAAAAAAATCGCCTCCATCATATCTTCCTTATTGTTTGCTAAATTACTAGGTTTATCTAAGTCCTGGCAGGTGGTTTAGGGTTTTGCATAATTTGATATATAGTGAAATAACAAATTGAAATAAGAAAAATATTGTTCGGGTATTTTGATATTTGATATGATATTTAGTTTGAATTTAAAAACATTTATATATTTGGTACAATATTTGGTATTTAAACAGGTTAAAATATCAATACCGTACCGAAACACATACTAGCTTACAATCTTTTAAAAATAGATAGTCCCTTCCTCATGTCAATTGCTTGATGAATCACAAAAGAAATATTGTGATTATTGGAATTAAAATTAAAACTTTGAATTATATTTAATTTATTTTCTCAAAGTAAAAGACATGATCCAATTCGGATCTTTACGCTAGTAACTGTAATTTTGGTTTTGTAGTATTATTTTCTACATTCTTATATATACTTCAGAACTAAGGCTGGTAGGTGGGTTGACCAGGGCCCTAAACGGGCCAAGTTGGCCGGTCTAAACGGTCCCGATCCCGGGTCGGTCCCAAATTAACGGGCCAAATGGTCTTTTTGTATGAACATGTCCGGGACCGAGCCCAAGAACTCATGGTCCCGGGCTAAACGGTCCCATCCCGTGGGCTAAGTGGGCCCAACAGATATTTTATTTTTAAATTAAATAGAAATTAGAGGTAAAAAGATGTTAAAAAGAATATCTAAGGCAATGCCTTATAAATTTTATTACAGAATTGTGACCTAAAGTTTTTAATTTAAATTTAAAGTCTAAAGACAAAAATATTGTAAAGAGATATTCAAAGCAATGCCTTGTAATTTTATTATATCATTAAATAAATATGGCAATATCTTTCTTAGTCTTCCTTCCCCTATGGAATGAGCACAACAAGGTGCTAATACCATCATTGAGAAGAAAAAAGAAACTAATCAAGATGTGCCAAAATACAAGTTACATAATACGTATTAATTTTTGTTTATACAAGTTACATGGTATCTCTTACAAACTTCATAAATCCATCAAGGTCCGGAGGAATATCCATTGGTGGTGGCGGAAAAGTAGCTTGGTAATCACCGCTTTCGGGCGAAGCAGCATCCTCCGCAAGTTCAGGTAACATTTCTTCGTAAGCTTCGTCTACCTCTGGTTGTAATTCAGCAGGTCCAAAATTTCTTCTTTCTGAACGGATCGAATCTCTGAAACTGATTTTTCCAATCTCTCCCTCATAGATGCTCTATAATCACCAGGTTGAAGTCTTGCTTGACTGAAGCGCTCTCTGATGCCACTATTGAAGCTTGAATAGTTAAAATATCTCGGGTCATCCTTGAAAGAACCGGAAAGTGTTTTTCTCTGTCCTTCCACAATTCCAAAAGATTAAAGGAGTCGCCGGGATTCACTTCCTCAATTCCTTACGACAAATAAACTTCAAGTTCATCTAGTTTTGAAAAATCACCACTACTAGAACCTTGAGAATCCCTAAACCCCGCCCAAGCACTAAGTTCTCTTACTTCCACAGTTCTTTTAGATGATTGGGAATTAGAAGAAGAAGAAGAAGAAGAAGAAGGAGGAGTTAGAACGTTTGGTCTAGCATGATTTAATGCAACTTGATAAGCATTATAAATAGTTTGAGCATTTATTCTAGTTGAGGCTATTGCTTCCGGAAGTTGAGACAACTCCTCATCTTCAAGTGGTAAACCATTATAAACAGTTTCATACAAAAATTGAGGACCTCCTAATTTCATACAAGGATTTAACAAAGCAGCAACACCATAAATAGGGGAAATAGGGAAATGTCACGACCCAAATTCCCAACCCTCGGGATCGTGATGACGCCTAACACCACACTTGCTAGGCAAACCAATGTTAGAACTTAATTAACCATTTCCTTTGAATATTTACTTAAACATGAATAAAAAATTTAAAAACGAATGTTGAATCTAAAATTTCCCAATAAATAATATCATAATTAGTATTTGGAATAATAAACGAATCGCGAGCTAATGATGACTATAAACTACCCAGGGTCTGGTGTCACAATTCACAAACTACTAAAGGATATTATAAATAAGTGATCTGAAAAAAATATATTTTTGTTTTGAATGAACTAAAAACAGTGTCTAAATAAAATAGGAGAAAACTCCAGGAATCTGCATACGGCAGCAGATCTATCTCGTGTCTCCATGAAATGATGTCAGCCACAACTATCTCCTAACTCTAGGCGCTACATGGATTTGAACGAAAAGTGTAGAGTGTAATATCAATACAACCGACCCCATGTATTGAGTAAGTGTCGAGCCTAACCTCGACGAAGTATTGACGAGGCTACGGTGGGGCATTTATACATAACCTGTGAACATTGTAAAATAAAGCAAGAAAATACTTCTGAACAAAACAAAACAATAAACTGAAGCAATAAATAAAATAACTCAGCCACCGTTCCCAGGTCTCAGCTATAACCAATTCTCACATAAATTTCCAAATCTCCAAATTTAACTTTTATGATAACCGTAGGTGCAAAATACGAGAATAACAGTAGAGTAAAATAGAAAGTTTTCCTTTCCTTGTGTTTAAAATCAGTAAATCATAAATATTCTCCCTTATTGCTCCTTGTTGAGGCGCGCAACCCACTCCCACATGTCCACCCTTATTGCTCCTCCCTATATATTTATCACCTGTATTTCTCCTGTTGCGGAATGCAACCCGTTCCCACCTGTCCACCCTTATCACTCCTTGTTGCGGCGTGCAACCCGATCCCACCAGACAATTTCATCACTTTATTTATAAAAGATTTCACAATTCAAGTAGATGTCTTTCACAATAATTTTGTCTCAACAATTGTAAACAGAAAGTCATACTACTCATGAACTTCATCAATTATCATTTCACAATGAAACCAACCGGAATTTATATATTTCGTAGAACACTATCAACCAGCTCAACTTTTAACACTTCTGAATTTCATAAAACTATATTTAACAAGTTGATGAAAACAAGTAGACATGGAGGCATAGAAAGCATGCAAAAAATTAAACCAGGAATCAAATAAATTGTAAATGGGGAAGGGATCATGCTAAATAGATAATTTGGTGGTGCATAGATACTCGTCACCTCACCTATACACCACACACATGAAATTTCACATAGCAATCAAGTTGGGGATTCCTATTCCCTCAAGTCAAGGTTAAACCAATCACTTATCTCAATTCAGCAGGCCACTCACAGCTCAATCACATCTTTTCCTTTAGCATTTGCCTTCAATTAACTCGTATCTAATCATAATTGAGTTTAATATCATTAAATATTGTTAAAGGAATTAATTTTATTGAAAAATTATGGGTTTCCTAAGTTTTCCCAAAAATCCCTAATTCTACCATGAAAAATTCTAGATTCTAGGTTGAAAGTAGTTAAGGATTGAAAGAGATAAGTTAGAAATCACTTACCTATGATTTGGGGAAGAAAATATTTTGGAAGAATAGCCTCTTGCATTCTAGGGTTTTATTATTTTTTAAAAGTTGTAAAATAATTAAAGATGGGTTGTACTTATACGCGCCTCAGGACCCGTCACTTCTTCCAGCGGAATAATTCCGCTGCAGCGGAAATTCTGGGCCTTGCCCCACCGCCGTCAGCGGAATTAGGGGCGCGGCGGCGGAAAGGTGAGTTCAAGTTCCGTGGTCAGCGAAATTTCGGGCACTGCAGCGGATTCTAGTCTGCTGCCGCGGAATTCCATGCGCTGCCGCGCTTCCAGGTTCAGAGAACTGGAACCTAAAACCTGCAACCTTTTTAACTACAATTATTTTTCTAAGTCTCAAAACACTCTGTGGCCTACTCGAAACTCACCCGATCCCTCGGGGCTCCAAACCAAACATGCACGCAAGTCTAAAAACATCACGGATTTGCTCGTACGATCCAATCTGTAATGACCCGGCCAGTCATTTTGCATTTTAGAACCCCGATTCCCTGAATGAGACTTCCCGTAGTTTCTCTCACTGATTTATGACTTGTGGGGGCGGGTGGTTCGGGATTCGGAAGTGTTTGGAGTGGTATAGGAACACTTGATTCCGTAAGGTTGTCCTTTTTGGCCATGTTTGACTTGGTCAACATTTTGAGTAAATGATCTTGGAATCGGGTTTTGACGGTTCCGGTAGCTTTGTATGATGGTTTCGGACTTGGGCGTGTGTCCGAAATGGGTTTTGGATGACCTGGGAGCGTTTCGGCAGCAAATAGTGAAATATGATTCCTTAAGTTTAAGAATTTTGGTTTGGAACGTGTTTTTGTGTTATCGAGGTTCGGACGAAATTCCGAGACCGGGAATAGTTCCGTTATGTCATTTATGACTTGCTCGCAAAGTTTGGGGTCATTCCGAGTAGTATAGGTCGGTTCAGAGCATTGTTAGCGAATTCAAGAACTTAAAGTTCTTAAGTTTGATTCTAGGGGTTTTGAGGTGTGATTTTGAGTTTTAGCGTTGTTTTGGGTGTTCCGAAGGTTCAAGAGAGTCCGTATTATTATTTGGGACTTGTTGGTATATTTGGACGGCGTCTCGGGTGGGCCCAGGTGCCTCTCGATCACCAACAAGTCCCAAATCATAATACGGACTCGCCACCAAACGAGGCCAAAAACCAGCTGAAGTAGTTGCTGGTGCACCTGATCTGGTGTGACTGCAGGTGCGGTTGCCCAGTCACAGGTGCGGTACCGCTCCTGCGGTCCAAGCCTCACAGTTGCGACTTCAGGTGGGCTGCCCTTTTCTCGCAGATGCCGACCAAGTTCTGCAGGAGCGGAGCCGCAGGTGCGAGCTCCTTTCCGCATATGCGAGCCCAGGCCCTCTTGTCCAAATCCGCAGGTGCGAGCTCCTTCTCGCAGATGCGAGACCGCAGGTGCATTCCTTGAGCCGCAGGTGCAGAACCACTGTAGGCACTAAGTTATTTAAAACACGGGATTTGTTCATTTTACTCCATTTTCTTCCACCATAGACGACCTTGAGAGCTTGGAAAAGATCCCCACACCCTAGCTACTGAAAGGTAAGTGAATTCTACCCTAATGTTAGTTTAATGCATGAATTCCTAGTTAAATTAACCTTCTAATTAGTGGAAATCAAGGGTTAGAGTAATAACCTAGGGCTTTATGAAAATTTATGTAATTACCCGTTACTTAGCCATGAAATCATACAAAAATCATATATTAACGATCATTAGGTTATGGGTAAGAGTTTTCTTCAAAATATTTCCGAAATCCGAGCATGTGGGCCCGGTGGTGAATTTTGGGATTTCTTCAAGTAGGATGAAATAACTAAGTAAATAGGAGAATTTCATACTTTTGAATATAAATTGATGAACTTGTATAACATTTGACTAACTTCGAGTCCTTGGGAGACGAGTTCGGAGTTTCGGGCGCATTCTTGACCCGGAGAGTAGGTTCTACACGAGGTGAGTCTCCTTTCTAACCTTGTAAGAGGGAATTGTCCCCATTGGTGATTATAAATAATCGCGTATCCTTATTTGCGGGGGCTACGCACGCAGGAGATGACGAGGGTCCGTGCGTAGCTACTACTATATGATGTCGGGTAGTTTTAGGACTCACAAGCATGCTTTTATGTGCCTTGTATGTGACCTTAAATGTAATTTGAGTTGCTTAGTATCCTCGAATTTGTATGACGACATCTAGAAAGTTACATTGAAAATTTCATTGCTTAAATTCTTGACTTCAAGCATGATCTCTGTTAAATCCTCAGACTCTTGATAATTCTGTGTATGTATATGGGCACCCACGTCGCATGTATGATTCGTGACCGGGATAGCCCTATCATTATGCAAACCGCGTCGCATGTTCGATTCGCGAGCGGGGTAATAGATGCATCTATGGTTCGAGTCGTTCGAACCTCGGCAGTGCACATTTATTTTCGCGACGCTTCGGTTGTACGTTTTCGGCATACTATGTGCTATATATATTCGACCGAGAGTTTGTGATACTTGTATAATTTGATTCATGTAAAAAAAAAGGGGGGGGGGGCATTAGTACATCATATGCTAGTGAAATTTGACGTGCAAAGGTAAATTACAAATTTATGCTTGATGTTTCATGTCTTTGTGATTATTACGACCGCTATCCCTGCCTAGCCTTCATTTAACTATATTATTACATTTTGACCCTAGTAAGTATCACGTCGACCTATTGTCACTACTTCTTCGAGATTAGACGGGATACTCAGTGGGTACATATCTGTTTATGTACTCATGCTACGCTTCTATACTTAATTGTACAGGTTCTGAGGCAGGTGCATCTGGTTATCCGACTAGAGCTCGACCTTGAGAGTATATTATGTACCTGACTTCACGGTGAGTTGCTTCCCTTGGCGTTTCTCAGCAACACTATGGAGTTGTCTTTTGTTTACGTCTATATACTTCTTCAGACAGTAGAACAGTTTATTCTATCTTTTGTATATTCTACTAGTCCGCCTGTAGACTTGTGACACTAGTTCCTGGCACACGTAGTAGACATTTTATATTTTGGGACTGCATGTATATGTTAGTTCAGGACTTTTATGGCTAGTTTTTTCTAAGTTGACTAATATTCATTTCCACTTAATGTTTTCAACTAAAATTTAGCAAGTATCAGAATGTTTATCAAATAAAGAAATATCACTAGAAATTCAAGTGTTGGCTTGCTTGACCCCGGTGTTGGACGCCATCACGACCTGAGCTAGGATTTTGGGTCGTGACAAAATCATTGAAATAACATCAACAATTACAAATTTAACCTCAAAATCAAGATTTTCCTCAAGAACACTTAATTTTCATCATTTCTCAACCGAACGTCCAAATCACGTCTAATCAATTTCGATTCTCATCAAATTTCACAAGTACGACTTTCACCTTATAACAAACATGTACCGGGCTCCGAAACCAAAATACGGATCTGATACCAATGAGTTCAAACAATAAACATTTCTTTATTTCCTTTAAAATTTTTGTATCACAATTTTCATTAAAAATTATTTTCTAAGGCTGGGGAGCTCGGAATTCAATTCCAAGCATACGCCCAAGTCCCATATTTTACTGCGGACCTCCCGGGATCATAGGAACACAGATCCAGGTCATTTTACAAAAAATGTTGCCTGAAGTCAACTAGAACCAAATTTTTAATTCTAAAAATTACCGTTTCTCATATTTTCAATAAAAGCTTTATGGTTTCATGTCCGGACTATGCACAAAAATCGAGGTAATTAAAATTAGTCTTTTTAAGGCTAATAAACCTGGAATAGTGTAACGACCTGGCCGGTCGTTTTGGAGAGTTAGAGCCCCAATCCCCGGATAAATGTTCCTCCGACATCATATGGGGTTCAGAAGAAGAAGAAGCACTGGCAGCCTTAAGGAACCTTCTCCTCCTCTAAGTGTACTGAAAATGGACTGTTGCGTAATTGTCGAGGAGGAGGAGGAGGAAGGCCCTACCATCCGAGCTATGGAGAGGGGAAAATTCCTCAAGAATTGGACTGTCAAACCATCCAGGGCCCGACAAGTCCCAGGGTAGCAAGGCTGAACAACATTATTTATTTTACTTTCTGAAAAAAAAAATGATGATTTACCTTTTTGCATTCTGTTTTAAACAATATTTCCAATGTTCCAAAATGTTGTTTTAATTATAAAAAATCGTATTTGTTTGACTCTTTCATGGAATCGATATTTATTATTACCATTTTTCTCTCATATCTTTATTTACACATCATTACTATTTCATGTCTTGATGAACCAACAATTGTGACATGTAATGAGACAACACAACAAAAGGATAGTGATTCGGAAGAAGAAGATGTCATACCCGAGGAAATCGTCAGAGAAGTAGAAGATTTTGAGAACAAGCCTAAGTCCAATCTGGACGAAACAGAAGTAATCAACTTGGGAGACTCGGAAACCGTCAAAGAGACCCGCATCAGCATTCACCTATCACCGTCAGAAAAGGAAGAATACACACAGTTCTTGAAAGAATATGAGGACATATTTGCATGGCCGTACGATGATATGACCGGGTTAAGTACATCTATCGTGGCTCACAAGTTTCCCACTAACCCAATGTGCCCACCTGTGAAGCAGAAACTCAGGAAGTTCAATCTTGACATGAGTTTGGAAATCAAGGAGGAGGTTGCTAAGAAAATCAAATCCAAGGTCCTCAGGGTAGTTGAATATCCAACATGGTTAGCCAACATCGTGCCGGTTCCGAAGAAGGATAGAAAGGTCAAGGTTTGGGTCGATTATCGGGATCTCAACAGAGCCAGTCCAAAAGATGATTTTCCGCTCCTAAACATACACATCTTAATCGACAATTGTGCCAAACATGAACTCCAGTCATTTGTGGATTGTTTCGCTGGTTACCATCATATATGGATGGACGAGGAGGACGCTGAGAAAACCGCTTTCATTACACCATGGGGAGTATACTGTTATAAGATGATGCCATTCGGCCTAAAGAATGCTGGGACCACTTACATGAGGGCTATGACTACCATCTTTCATGACATGATACATAAAGAGATCGATGTGTATGTGGACGACGTCATCATTAAATCCAGTAAGCCACAGATCATATAGTAGACTTGAGGAAGTTCTTCGACAGACTGCGGAAGTACAACCTAAAATTAAACCCCGCAAAGTGTGCATTCGGGGTTCTCGCCAAAAAATTGCTTGGGTTCATCATCAGCCGTCGAGGGATAGAACTGGATCCCTCAAAAGTCAAAGCCATCCAAGAGCTGCCACCGCCAAAAAGTAAGAAGGATGTAATGAGTTTCCTGGGATACCGTACCAGAGTCCGCACATCAACTGGGGGAACTCCCTACTTGCTGGTTTATGGTACTGAAGTTGTTGTTCCCGACGAAGTGGAGATTCCTTCCTTGAGAATAGTACAAGAAACTGAGCTCAGCGACGCCGAATGGATAAAGAGCTGTTATGAGCAGGTAGACCTTATAAATGGAAAGAGGATGAATGCGGTATGTCACAGACAACTTTATCAAATCAAAATGTCCAGAGCTTTCAACAAAAGAGTCAAGCCGAGACAGTTCACAGGGTAACTATTGTTGAAGAAAATCTTCCCGCATCAAGAAGAAGCCAAGGGGAAATTCTCTCCCAACTGGAAAGGTCCTTACATGGTTCAGAGAGTATTGACAGGAGGATCCCTCATACTCGCAGAAATGGAAGGAGAAATCTGGCCAAAGCCAATCAATTTAGATGCAGCCAAGCGATACTTTGTGTAAACTATTTGTGTTTCTCATATGATATAAATTGAACTACGCTCGAATTGATTCCCGTTTAAGAGGGGATACGTAGGCAGCCCTGTGGGTTCGGTCACAATTCAATAAAAATCTTATTTCCCCCATAATCAGAAGTTGGGGTAGAATTTTGAGGAGGACCCTCAAAATTCTAAAGCAAGTTCAGTCGATCGCAACATGTACAACAGTCAGAGACGCCAATTCATCTAACTGGGGCAGAATTTTGAGGAGGACCCTCAAAATTCCATAGCATGAGAGGTTGCAATGTCTTGAAGAGTGTCACAGTCACTGGTTCATCTAACCAATTTCTAAAATAAATATTGTACTATGTTTTCGAAAACTATGCATGCCTGCCTGTAAAATAACTCTGTTTAGCCAACGCTACCTCAATGATTTGAACAGGATCTTTAGACTGAACAAGCAAGTCAAGCAAGCTAGCTGGGGCACGAATCGACCTCCCCCTTTATAGAACTTACGATTTTTCTTTGGTCGCAGGAACGAAGAATATACATGCCTTGAAGTCACAATCTTCATAACGACCGTGATACTGAAATCTGTTACCAGCTAAGAAACTCTGCTACCCTCTGCTATTTATTCTATTTTTTACTGCAGAAGGCTAAGCTCTGCCTTCATTTGCATGGGACTAAGCCTTGTCCCGCATTTGCATGAGGTTAAACTCTACCTCTATACTTGCATGAGGCTAAGCCCGTCCTCCATATCTACATAAGGCTAAGCTCTGCCTTCATCTTGCATGGGACTTAGCCCTGTCCTGCATCTACATGAGGCTGAGCCCTGCCTCCATATCTGCATGAGACTAAGCTCTGTCTCCGTGAGGTTAATCTCTAACTCCGCATCTGCATGAGGCTGAGCCCTACCTCCATATCTGCATGAGACTAAGCTCTGTCTCCATGAGGTTAAGTTGTACCTCTGCATCTGCATGAGGCTAAGACCTGCCTCCATATCGGCATAAGGCTAAGCTTTACCTTCATTTGCATGGGACTAAGCCTTGTACCCAATTTCCATGAGGTTAAGCTCTACCTCCGCATCTGCATGAGGCTAAGCCCTGCCTCCGTATCTGTATAAGGCTAAGCTCTGCCTTCATTTGCATGGGACTAAGCCTTGTGTCCCACATCCTGCATGAGACTAAGCTCTATCTCCATACCTGCATGAGGCTAAGATCTGCCTCCAATTTACATTCTTTCGCCGAGACTAAGCGTTGTCTCTCCGGCATTATCTATTTTGCTCTTCTTTCGGGCTAAGCTCTACCCTCAACTTCACAATACTAAGCCTTGTCTTGTTGACATCATATTATTTCATCTCATGGGCTAAAATATCACCAACTTTTCCAAAGGTGTCATAGTCTAAAGGCATCATCCTCATCGCCGGAAGACACCATGTCATGGCGTGAGGATCTCTCAAATTTGCATATCATTATTCAAAGGCGTCATGGTTGGGAGGCACCATCTTCATGGATCGAGAACATCATTTCATGGCATGTGAATCCATCATTGAACAATTCATGGCACAGGACATCATGGTCTAAGGAATTCATCCTCAACAGTCCGAAGACAACTTTCATGGTCCGAAGGGAATCTGCATCATGTTTTAAATTCCTGCACAAATATATGCTTGTAGTATCTTTTACTTGCAGGTGAACCGATTAGCAACCGTCATTTCAATAGGAGAAATCCCGCTCCGATTCTTCCAACTACCTCAAACTTAACCGCTCACCACAACCATCTTTCCACCTATTCCGAAGTCTTGTGTCCGTTCTTGTGACGACTTCATCGGTATATTCTGCCGATGAATCCAGAACTACACACGGCCTAATTCTTGTATAACTAGGTATATGTAGGTAGCTCAGAAGCCAGAGTGCGGCCTAAATCTCTCGAACCATCTCGCTCGGTCAAAATTGACCGTCATATCTTTACCTGACAACTCTTTCATCCTTTTCGAGTAAAGAGGGGCAGATGTTGATACCCAATTTTCCCTATAATAGTTTTGAAATGAATATATACCTTTAAAACTATGCAATAGAATCAATTGGTATTTCTCCATAATTTCTACATTTTTAAAGTAATTTATCCTAGTATTTTATTTTTATATAGATAATTACAAAATTGCATCACAAATATTTTTTTTTAATTTTATTGATTTAATATTGCTATTTATGGTCATATTAAGTTCAATTATTTCATAAATGGCCAGATGTACACTTTTTGGTTAAAATTGCAATGATTTTGCAATTATAGCCCATGCATACATTATTGCATTATTTTACCGGAAAATGGTCCATTGTATTTTCAAAATCTGAAATAATTATTTTAAAGTATTTCTATGCATGAAAATTATTTTTATGATTTTTTAAATAAATTTTTTATTTAATTACTTGGGTATTTAATAAATAGCCCCTCATTTTCAGATTTAATCCAAGAGACCAGCCCAAACCCTTTTTAAAAGACATCCCAATCCCTTAGGCCCAATATTTCACCTGCCCGACCCAACACCCCCGTTCAATCCTGACCGTTGATCATTTTGATAAACGATACATGTTTTTCCCTGAAAATGTCTGGTTTTAACTGATTTTGCCGGCTTTTCCCTAAACTAGGGTTCGTTACGAGTTATTTTTCAAAGGTTTTCTGACTTCTAAATGTCTAATCGACTCTCCATTCATCTTCATGAATGTTTGTGCAAAAGTAGTTAAACCTAGTTGATTTTGTGCGATACTTTGGATTTTTCTTACTTTGCTTCGATTCTAGGAATTTTTCTGTATTACCAGTCACGTTACCTTGCCTTATTTCTGGGACTTAAATGTTTTCCTTTGTCAAATTCATTACTCTATGAGTTTTGCCCTAATTAATCTCTATTAGGGTTCGAATCAGTTTTCCAACAAATTTCTATGTGTTTATGAAGTTTTACTTAGTTTATTTTCTATATATGGGAGTTGATATATTATTTCCAGAAATAATTGTTACTTTAAAACTTGGCTGATTGATTTGCTCTGTTAGAGATTTGTATGCCTAAGTCCTGCATGTTTCCCTGTTTACGACCTTAATTAGTCATTCTTGCCTTATTTGATTGCATGTATATTTACTGATTCCTTTACATGATTCTTTCCTTAATTAGACCCTTGACTATTTTATTCTGAACTCCTTTATTTGATTTGATTTGAAATTATTGCATTAACTAAATCCATGTTACTATCGTTTAGCTAATTGTCCTTAATTAAAGGAGTCTATTCTGAATTCCTTATGTGATTGGATTCTGTGACTTCCTTAACTGCTAGATGTTGATTTATTTTACCTTGTCTGTCCTACCCTTAAACTACTATATAAACTCTCTTATTCTACCTCTCAAGACACGAACACTAAGTTCAGAACACACACTCACACTCAAACTCTCTCTTGTTTCTCTTCTACTTGTGATAACTATTGGTCTAGCAGGCTGAAAGCCAAGGCTAGACATTGGAACTACACCCGCTTTACATTGTGCACTTTCTTCTTTAACTAGTATGTCTCTAGCCAAATTTTGAAACTCAAACTCCATGTGTTCCATTCCTACACTACTTCAATTGGCTATGTATTCAATTTGTTTCCCTGTTTACTGTTTTATTCAGCATGTCTAATTCAATCTTCTCTTGTTCAATGTGTAATTAGCATGTCTAAACGTCACTTGGTTATTTGATACTTGACCAGCAGGTTTATTGGTTTCTGGTTAATCCCTTCAATTGGTATGATCATGCTAGTTACTTAGTCTTCTAATTGACCCTAATTCTGTCTAATACACCCTTGTCTTCAACATGATTTTACTACCTATTTGAGAAAAGGTCTTGGTGTGAGCACTGCCCGGGATACCTGAGGTCCTTAGGGAACTGTGACACACCAGGACACATTATTGGCGATGATATTCTTGGCATTTGAGACTGTGTTGAAGGCCTGGCATTCCCAGGTTTACTTTGGGCCTGATTCAGGCTCCCTAGACTATAGTTTCATTCATTTATGTAATTTATTCACTCCGGGCCTGTAATAATATTCTTTGTAAATTGATATTGGGGTGATTAGTAAAAAGGGGAGGGTTCCTAAATGATATTTTGGGAAATCGGGTAGAAATCATGCTTTAGGTTTATATTTTGTTGATTTGCAATAGAAACATGCTCTAGGTTTATATTCTGCAATAGATATCATGCCTCTAGGATTACTATGTCTGTTTGTATTAAAAAACCATGTCATAAATCTGTGCATTAGATATCCCGCCTTAGGATAATCATGTTTACTGCTTTTTGCATATTAGAAAACCTGCTATAGTTCGTCATTTCTGATTCTGCCTAAGCCTTAATCACCTAGCAATCCTATCATTAACTTATTACTAATACTGCCTAATAAAATGACCTTCTCCATGTGCATTAGAGATCAGGTTTTAGGACTGTATGTGCATTTGCCTTGAATCATGTCGCTTAAATAAATAGTTTAAAAACAACCCCAACACATAGACTTCATGTTTGGTATAAATAAGCATGAAATCAACTGTTGTAAGAGTCATCACCTAGATCAGCATGCCTACAGGATTTTATAAAAACTCAAGTTGTTTTAATCATATCCCATAATTCTGATCTCTTTCTTGATAGCATGTTTATAGGGATCCAACAGATTCACACTTAGCAAAGACTTAGGTAATTAATGTTCTTATAAAAATTGTGAAATTGTTCTCTGTTTATTTATAAACTGCTAAGGTTTAACAGGTTTTAAAATCAGTAGGCAAACTAATTAGGATTCTGTCACTTTGCTTAAAAAACAAGGCTGCATATTCTATGTTTGTGATGCTCATCTAGATATCCTGTTCTAGGACCTTCTGAAATCCTTTAAAATCTGCTGTTTGAGACCTTCTACTTCTTTGTTTATGTGTGGAGGTAAACATGAGCCCCCTTAACTGCTCCCCAATTTGATAGTCATATATGTTATTTGTTGTCGCTTAGATTTTACCTTTTAAGCACCTTAGGAGGGTCTAGAACTGCCTAAGTCTAGAGGTCCTAACCACCTCCAGGACCACAAGGAAGGGACGGGTAAAAGCACACTTAGAGTTCGTTAATTAAAACCCGCTATATAACAGCTAAGGGGAGGGTAATGGGTAGTAAATGGATATGATGACCTGTGCGCTAATGCCACGTGTAGCCCCTCAAATTGATGAGTGATTAACGGGCATTGTACATATATGATCCTATAGGCTAACCAACCTAGGAATTCCCTTATTTTGCTTACATATGTGTGCTTAGACTTCTTAATTGTCAAAGTTCTTTATTCTTTTTTTACATTTGTGTGCTTAGACTGCTTATCTGCTAATTGACTAATTCACAAAAGTAAGTTTGGCTGGGAACCACCGTTATGGACATCGAGGGGTGCCTAACACCTTCCCCTCGAAGTAATTTCATGTCCTTACCCAATCTCTGGTAATTCAAACGGGTTCTATGAGTTACTTGTAATAGGTGCCCTAACGCACCTTAATCCGTTAGGTGGCGACTCTTCAACTTCTTGTACCCCTTTCCCCAAAGGAAACGAGTTGTCCCAAAAATGTCGAAGCCCTGACTCCGCGAGGAAAAAAAGGGGGGCGCGACACCAAGCCTCTCCCGGATCAAACCATCTAACTGGCTATCTACACCGTCTACCATATAATGCCTCATAGGGAGCCATCTGAATGCTCGACTGGTAGCTATTATTAAAGGCAAACTCCGCAAACGGCAAGAATTGATCCCAAGAACCTCCAAAGTCAATAACACAAGCGCGAAGCATATCCTCCAAAATCTGAATAGTACGCTCGGACTACTCGTCCGTCTGAGGATGGAATGTTGTGCTCAACTCAACTTGCGTACCCAACTCACACTGAACTGCTCTCCAAAAGTGCGAGGTAAACTATGTACCTCGATCCAAAATGGTAGACACGAGCACACAGTGAAGGCGAACAATCTCTCGAATATATATCTCTGCCAACTGCTCCGAAGTATAAGTACTAGCCACTGGAATGAAATGTGCTGATTTAGTCAGCCTATCCACAATAACCCAAACTGCGTCGAATTTTCTCTGAGTCTGTAGGAGTCCAACAACGAAGTCCATAGTGATACACTCCCACTTTCACTCAAGAATATCTATCTTCTGAAGTAACCCACCGGGTCTCTGATGTTCATACTTTACCTATTGATAATTCAAGCAACGAGCCACATAAACAACAATATCCTTTTTCATCCTTCTCCACCAATAATGTTGTCTCAAATCCTGGTACAATTTGGCTGCACCTGGGTTAATAGAATACATAAAACTGTGAGCTTCCTCAAGAATCAACTCAGGAAGGCCATCGACATTTGGCACACATATACGACCCTGCATCCTCAAAACACCGTCATCTCCAACTGTGACCTTCTTGGCACCACCGTGCCGAACTGTGTCCCTAAGGACCACCAAATGCGGGTCATCATTCTGCCGATCCCTGATATGCTAAAATAAAGAAGATCGAGCGACTATACAAGCTAAAACACTACTGGGAGAAATATCCAATCTCATGGACTGATTAACCAAAGTCTGAATGTCTAAAGCAACGGTCTCTCACCGACTGGAATAAATGCAAGGCTTCCCATACTCACTGACTTCCTACTCAGTGCATCGGCCACCGCATTGGCCTTCCCTGGATGATATAATATAGTGACATCATAATATTTCATAATTCCATCTCCTCTGTCTCAAATTAAGATCCTTTTGCTTGAACAAGTACTGGAGATTGCGATGGTCTGTGAAAACTTCACACCGCACACCATAAAGATAGTGCCTCCAAATCTTTAGTGCATGAACAATGGCTGCCAATTCTAAGTCATGAACATGATAATTCTTCTCATGGACTTTCAACTGTCGAGATGCATATGCAATCACCGTGCCATCCTACGTCAACACTGCTCCAAGTCCAACTCTGGAAGAATCACAATAAACCGTGAAGGAATCTGAACCTGATTTTATCACCAACACAGGTGCTGAAGTCAAGGTTGTCTTGAGCTTCTGAAAACTCGCCTCGCACTCGTCTGGCCATTTAAATGGGGCACCTTTCTGAGTTAATTTAGTCATTGAGGCTGATATGGATGAAAACCCCTCCATAAAACGACAGGAGTAACCCGCCAAAACCAAGAAGCATATGATTTATGTGGTTGTAGTGGGTCTAGGCCAGTTCTTAACTGCCTCTATCTTCTTAGGATATACCTGAATACCCTCCGCTGATACGATATGACCCAAGAAAGCTACTGAATCCAACTAGAATTCACACTTTGAAAATTTTGCATACAACCGATTATCCCTTAAAGTCTGGAGCACTATTCAGAGGTGTTGTTCATGCTCCTCTCGGCTGCGGGAGTATATAAGAATATCATCAATGAACACAATTACAAAAGAATCCAGATGAGGCTTGAAAACCTGATTCATCAAGTCCATAAAGGTTGTTGGGACATTAGTCAAGCCAAAGGACATCACCAGAAATTCATAGTGCCCATACCTCGTCCGAAATGTTGTCTTAGGAACATTGGATGCCCTAATCTTCAACTGATGGTATCCTGACCTCACACCAATTTTCGAAAATACACTGGCACCTTGATGTTGATCAAATAAATTATCAATTCACAACAATAGATATTTATTTTTTATAGTAACCTTATTCAACTGCCGGTAATCTATACACATTCTCACTGATCCATCTTTTTTCTTCACAAACAAAATCGGTGCACCCCAAGGCGAGACACTATGTATAATAAAACCCTTATGAAGAAAGTCTTGCAAATGCTCTTTCAAATCTTTCAATTCTGGTGGTTCCATTCGATATGGAGGAATGGAAATGGGCTGAGTGCCGGGATCCACATCAATACAAAAATCAATATCCCTGTCGGGTGGCATCCTCGGCAGGTCTGCAGGAAACACCTCAGGAAACTCGCGAACAATAGACACTGACTCTATGGATGAAACTTCAGCATCAGAATCATGAATATGAGCCAAATAAGCCAAACACCCCTTCTCAACCATGCGACGAGCCTTGGCATAAGAAATCACTTTGCTGGGAGAATGACCAGGAGTACCTTTCCATTCTTATCGAGGCAACCCTAGCAAGGCTAACGTAATTGTCTTGGTTTGATAGTCCAAGATGGCATAATAAGGTGACAACCAATCCATGCCCAATATAACATCAAAATCGAACATGTCAAGAAGCGAAAGGTCTACACTAGTTTCAAGACCTTCAATGACTACTACACATGAATGATACACACGACTACCACAATGGTATCCCCCACCGGCGTAGAGACATAAACAGGAACACTCAAGTAATCACGGGGCACAACCAAATATGAGGCAAAATATGATGACTCATAAGAATAAGTAGACCCCGGATCAAAAAAGAATTAGGCATTTCTATCATAAACTGAAATGATACCTGTGATAACAACATTGGAGGACTCCGCCTCAGGTCTAGCTGAGAATGCATACAGTCGGGGCTGGGATCCACCACCCTGAACTATGTCTCATGGAGACCTTAGATAGGCGGACCTCCATCTCCAGCAGTCTGGCCTCCACCCGTAGCGGCCTGACCTCCACCTATAACAATCTGGCCCCCACCTTTCGCTACTTAACCTCTACCCCTGGCTGGCTGGGCAGGCGGTGCTGGAACTATAGCACGGGAACCCTGGTACTAATGTTGATTACCTGAAAGTCTGGGACAAGCTCTCCGAACATGACCATATTCACCACACTCAAAGCATTCTTCCTGATATAAAGACTGACCCTGACGAGCCGGGTGACCTCGATAGTAAATCTGTAGAGGAGGTGGTTTGATAGGATCTGATGGTGCACTATAAACTGCTGAGCAGAAAGAGGTATATTAGAACCACGACCACCTGAAGTACCATGTAAAGCCTGAAGTGCTGAATGGAATGGCCTAGAAGATTGGCCTCTGTGAAATTAACCCTGCCTCCAGATGAGGCACCAATGAATCCCCCGAAATGGCAGGGTCTTTTGTCTTACCCCTGACCTCCCATTCCGAGAACCAACTCAACCCTCCTAGCCACATTAGTTGCATCCTGAAAAGAAATATCGATCCCTGTCTCCTTGGCCATATGCAACCTGATGGGCTGAGAAAGGCCCTCAATAAATTGCCTGACCTTCTCTCTATATGGGCAACAAAGGAATAGCATGTCTGGCCAAATCCACAAAACGATTCTCATACTGGGTGACTGTCATACTGCCCTGCTAAAGTTGCTCAAACTGACGATTATTCTCCTCTCTAGTAGTAACATGCAAAAACTTCTCCAAAAAGAGATGCGAAAACTAATCCCAAGTCAAAGCGGGTGATCCAGCTGGTCTAGTCAACAAGTAATCCTTCCACCATTTCTTGGCGGACCCACTCATCTGAAAAGCAGCGAAATCGACCCCATTGGTCTCCAAAATACCCATATTCCACAGAACCTCATGAAAACTATCCAGATATTCATGAGGATCCTCTGAAGTAGCACCACTGAAGTGAACAGGGAAAAGCTTAATGAATCTGTCCAATCTCCACAAAGCATCTGAGGACATAGTTTCCCCATCAACAATCGGCGCTGTAACAACTGGCTGAATTACCCCAACCGGATTAGCTGATGGGGTCTGAATCTGAGCAGTAATTTGATTAGGAGTGTAGGTAGTAGGAGTCTGGACCCCTCCTCCAGCCTGAGATACGGTTTCCACCACAGGGAATGTGTCTGGGCTGTGCTCTCCATAAGGCCCACTAATCGGAACAAAGCATCCTTAAGCACTGGGTTGGCAATAAACCCTTCTGGGACTTGAGCTGGTCCCGCTGGAACAGTCTGAGTTGGAACCCCCTCATAAATGGGCTGAAAGAAATATATTTCTGTTTTGAATGAAGTAAAAACAATGTCTAAATAAAATAGGAGAAGACTCCATGAATCTACGGACGCCAGCAGATCTACATCGTGTCTCCGTGAAATGATGTCAGCTACAACTATCTCCTAACTCTGGCTGGTACCTGGATCTGCACAAAATGTGCAGAGTGTAGTCTCAGTACAACCGACCCCATGTATTGAGTAAGTGCCGAGCCTAACCTCGACGAAGTAGTGACGAGGCTACGACGGGGAATTTATAGCATAACCTGTGAACATTGTAAAATAAAGCAAGAAAATACTTCTAAACTAAAAAAATCAATAAACCGAAGCAATAAATAAAATAACTCAGTCATCTCACCTATAACCAATTCTCACATAAGTTTCCAAATTTCCATATTTCACTTTTAAGATAACCGTAGGTGCAAAATATGAGAAAAATAGTAGAGTAAAATAGAAAGTTTTCCATTCCTTGTGTTTAAAATCAGTAAATCATAAATATTCTCCCTTATTGCTCCTTGTTGCGGCGCGCAACCCGCTCCCAATTGTCCACTCTTATTGCTCCTCCCTATATATTTATCACCCTTATTTCTCCTGTTGCAGTGTGCAACCCGATCCCACCTGTCCACCCTTATCACTCCTTGTTGCGGCGTGCAACCCGCTCCCGCTAGACAATTTCATCACTTTATTTATAAAATATTTAACAATTCAAGTCGATGTATTTCACAATAATTTTGTCTCAACAATTGTAAACAGAAAGTCGTACTACTCATGAACTTCATCAATTATTATTTTACAATAAAACCAACCGGAATTTATATATTTCGTAGTACACTGTCAACCAACTCAACCTTTCATATATCATAATGAATCCAGGGTAACAACTAACACTTCCGAATTTCATAAAACAATAACTAACAACAAGTTGATGAAAACAAGTAGACATGGAGGCATAGAAGTCATGCAAACAATTAAACCAGGAATCAAATAAATTGGAAACGGGGAAGGGATCATGTTTAACAGATAATTTGGTGGTGCATAGATACTCGTCACCTCACCTATACACCACACACATGAAATTTCACATAGCAATCAAGTTGGAGATTCATATTCCCTCAAGTCAAGGTTAAACCAAGCACTTACCTCAATTCAGTAGGCCACTCACTGCTCAATCACAACTTTTCCTTTAAAATTTTCCCTCAATTCACTCGTATCTAATCATATTGAGTTTGATATCATTAACTATTATTAAAGGAATTAACTTTATTGGAAAATCAAGGGTTTCCTAAGTTTTCCCAAAACTACCATGCAAAATTCTAGATTCTAGGTTGAAATCTTGTAAAAAGTAGTTAAGGATTGAAAGAGATGAGTTAAAAATCACTTACCTATGATTTGGGGAAGAAAATCTTTTGGAAGAATCGCCTCTTGAGTTCTAGGGTTTTATTATTTTTGAAAAGTGGTAAAATAATTGAAGATGTGTTGTATTTATACGCACCTCAGGACCCGTCACCGCTGACAGCGGAATAATTGCGCTGCGAAATTTCGGGCGCTGTAGCGGATCCTGGTCCGTTGCCGCGGAATTCCATGCGCTGCCGCGCTTCCAGGTTCAGAGAACTGGAACCTACAACCTTTTTAAGTCCAGTTATTTTTCTAAGTCTCAAAATACTTCGTGGCCTACTCGAAACTTACCCGAGCCCTCGGGGCTTCAAACCAAACATGCACGTATGTCTAAAAATATCATACAGACTTTCTTGTGCGATCAAATCACTGAAATAACATCAACAATTACAAATTTAACCTCAAAATCAAGATTTTCCTCAAGAACACTTAATTTTCATCATTTCTCAACCGGACGTCCAAATCACATCTAATCAATTCTGATTCTCATCAAATTTC
Source organism: Nicotiana undulata (assembly GCA_005239495.1). Classification (NCBI taxonomy): domain Eukaryota; kingdom Viridiplantae; phylum Streptophyta; class Magnoliopsida; order Solanales; family Solanaceae; genus Nicotiana; species Nicotiana undulata. The sequence goes on along the minus strand of ML270303.1, from coordinate 10,047 downwards.
ACAAGTACGACTTTCACATTATAACAAACCTGTACCGGGCTCCAAAACCAAAATACGGATCCGATATCAATGAGTTCAAACAATAATCATTTCTTTATTTTCTTTAAAATTTCGGTATAACAATTTTCATTAAAACTTGTTTTCTAAGGTTGGGGACCTCGGAATTCAATTCCGGGCATACGCCCAAGTCCCATATTTTACTGCAAACCTCGCGGGATCGTCGAAACACAGATTCAGGTCCGTTTACCCAAAATGTTGACCGACGTCAACTAGAACCAAATTTTTAACTCTAAAAATTACCGTTTCTCATATTTTCACATAAACGCTTTCCGGTATCACGCCCGGACTGCGCACGCAAATGAAGGTAATTAAAATTAGTCTTTTTAAGACTAATAAGCCTGGAATAGAGTCTTATTTCATAAAATGACCCTTTGGGTCATCACAGGAAAAAAAATATTTTTATACTTTTTCTCATAGAATCACTAGCAAGTTTATAAATTTTCCCACCCTCTGAAAAATGAGCAAACAAATTTGCAAGTTCTACGATATAAACTAAACAGGTAGAAATAGTAGGATAATATTGCCCAGAAAATTTATTTGTAGCAATATGAAATTTTTCTAAAAAATCTACAAGCATGTTAACATTAGCTCAATCCCCATTCGTAAGGTGCTCATCGTTATCACTTGCATGTGCATTAAACGTTGAGTTTATGGGGCTTCTGTATTCATATGCAACAACCAAACTTTAATACATATAATTTCATCTAGTTGGACAAGGTCTAAAAACCTTTCTTTCTCTTAGATAAAATTCATCGCATCTTTTAAAATATTCTCTAAGTCTACTTCTATGGTTTGAATAAAAAGCCAGTTAAGAGTCATTTTAACCTTTTCAATTTTAATATTTAAAATTCTCATGCCATCACCCACAATTAAATGGTAATATGACAAATACATCTAACATGAAAAATATTACTAAATGTAGGATTTAGCGTAGTGGTAAACAAGGCTATAACATTTGTGTTACTAGTAGCAATATCCATTGAAACTGATATTATATTATCACTAATGCAAAAATATATACAAATATCCGTAACTGTGCTAAGAATAATGTCACGACCCCAAATCCTAATCGGTCGTGATGGCGCCTATCGTGGAACTAGGCTAGCCAACCATCACCTTACCACGCGCTTATTCAATTTTAACAGTTCACAATTTAATAATTAGCATGCAACAATAGCATCAATTAATATAATCAATGTATTAGCGTTCCCATATTAGCCTAAACAACCTCCCAAGAACTGGAGTCAATAGTCATGAGCATCTAAGAATAAATAAATCTAACCCTGCTAAAACTATAATATATGTCTCTTAATCAAATGCTAAAACTAAATAAGGAAGGGAAATGGAGAAGCTGTGGACGCTGGACAGCTACCTCGAAATCCCGTGAAATGCTGCTATCGAACCTGTGTCAGCTACTGCGGCGAGCTAGTACCTGGATCTGTGCACAGAGGCACATGGGGTCTTTATGAGTACGCCAACTCAGTAGTAATGAAAATAAATCACAATCTGAGTAATATAAACACACAGAACAGATACACAATTTCACAAAAGCCAGTAAAACACCAAGTCACCAGGTAGTATTCAGCAAATACATAAGTTCGAAATCAGTTTACAAAAATACTTTGAACCAAGTGTAATATCATTATATCTCAGTAAAACCAGTTTGAAAACGAAGTAATTCATAGTTTGAAAACTCAGTAAAAATCTTCATAAACTGCCCCTCGAGCCATAATCATTTCTCGTAATTATTTCTTTCAGTACCAGCCCATCAGGCAACCTCATAATCACTCTGCCCATCAGGCAACCTCACAATCACTCTGCCCATCAGGCATCCTCACCATCACTCATCATAAGCCCCGCGGGCATCACTCAATCGGTACCGGGGCTCACTGGGGTGTGTTACAGACGCCGGAGGGGATCCTCAGCCCAAGCGCTGTAATAAGCCACAACATGGCATAAATCACACATAATATAGGCCCACAGCCTCACTCATATCATATCATCCTCACAATGTAGGCCAGCAGCGTCACTCATATAATAACATCCTCATAATATAGGCCAACAACCTCACTCAGTCAGATACTCTCAATTTGCCTTTCAGGCCATAAATATATCGGGTTCTCGACCCAAAAGTAGTGTTTCATTTTCAAGAAGTAGAATCAAAATACTCTGAGTGTCAAAACAATTTCACATAAAAGACTGAGTGAAAAATCATAACATATCAATGAGGAAAATATAGTAAATACCACCCTCAAAGGGTAAACAAGTTGGCACTAGGCCCCAAACATGGCTTACAGTCCAAAACATATCATAATATATAAATACTAATTAAGCAAAGGCTTACAAATCGGGTTCACAACTCAATAGTCGCCTAAATAGGAAAGATGTTTCCAAAGTTTCCACCTTTTCATTTCAAAACCCGTGAAAGGGTGCATAGTTTGGGGTTTCATACCCTCAGGAAAGGATTTAAAGATATTACTTAACTCGAAACTAGCCCGGAACTATTCCACGACACACTTGCTTCGAGAATCAACCTCCGAAGGATCTAAATCTACCAAGTTCAGATTTTTATCATCAATATGTTCTTAAGGAACGAAATCCAATTGAAAGATATCAAATTTAGCTCAAAAATCCGAAACCGTTCAAAACCCGACCCCCGGGCCCGCGTCCTGAAACTCAGAAATTTTTATACAAAAGTGTTCTGCGTCCTCTCACGAGTCCGTACATATAAAGAACACCATTACACCAAAATTAGAGTTCGTTTGACCCCTCAAATCGACCCCTAAAGGTCTCATAATCTCAAGCCCCAAAACCCAAATTTTCTACTGATTTTCCATGAATTTACACTGGTTTTATGCTATATAATCACCCATAATCGAGTTTTAATGACTAGAACACTTACCTCTATGAAGAAAAAGAATTTTCCTCTTCAGAATCGCCCCAAGAGCTCTTTTCCGTACAACAATGGTATAAAAAGGGGTTTAGGTCGCGGAGGAAATATTTAAATACTGACCAGGTACTAATGCACTGCGATCGCGGAAACAAGGTCGCGATCGCGAAGAAAAAATTTCCATCTGCTCTAAAACACTCTATGCGATCGCAAACATAGCCACGCCATCGCAGAGCTTCTGGTCCCTAACGAACGCGATTGCAGACATGCCTCACGCGACCGCACAGTTCAGCCTACCCGCACTCTGCGATCGCGAACCTCTTTACGCTATCACATAGACCAAACTAACCTTCCTCAAAACTTACTCTACGCGATCGCAGCCCTATCCTTGCGATCGCAATGAACAATTTCCTGCTGCACTGACACCAAAAAACCAGCATTTTTCCTAAGTCCGAAGGTGCCCGTTAACCACCCGAATTCAATCCTGAGCCCTCGAGACCCCAACCAAACTTACCAACATATACCATAACATCATTCAAACTTAGTTGCACTCTCAAAACACCAAAACTAACATCAAAACACCAAATTTACATCGGATTCAAGCATAAGAACTTTGATATTTCTAAAATTCACCAACGATGCCGAAACTATTCAAAACAACTCCGATTGATCTGGAATTTTGCAGAAACATCCAAAATGACATTACGAACCTGCTCCAACTATCAGAATTCCATTCCGACCCCGATAGCCTATTTTCCACTGCCAACCGGAATTCACCAAAAATTAACTTCGCCAATTCAAGCCTAATTCGACACCGGACATCACAAAATTATTCCGGACACACTCCTAAGTCCCAAATAATCTAACGAAGCTATTCAAACCATAAAATCCGCATTCCAAGGTCGTTTACCAATAAGTCAACTCTTAATTGACTTTTCTCACTTCAAGGCTAGTTTTAAAGGCAAAGTGAAAAATTTCTCATTATAACCATTCCGATTTCAAGCCTACCAACTCTAACCCATCAATAACAGTATAACCAACCTATGACAAGTCAATAATAGTAATTTCAATGCAAGTTCTACAGAATGACCGACCGGGTCGTTACATTCTCCCCCACTTAAACACACGTTCGTCCTCGAACGTTCTTAGAGTTGTTCCAAACACCACCAAAATTGATGTGTAGCCTACCATGCACACATTCGGAGGTGATTCCATGTCACCTTACCCCATATAGGTCTAATAGAACAACACAGTTGAAATTTCGAAGTCCGATCCTGGCCCATAAACCTAATAGCTAAATTTTCACTTCTGAAATGATTTACAAGTTCTAATCCCATAACTATAAGCTGAAATAGTCTGAACACGATGTATCAAGACATATGCGTAACACAAGATGAAATCACATAATATACCACATGACTCAACACTCATAACGATGACTTCTAATCCTAATCGCTTCTCATAATAACCCAACAACGGTAAATAATCTCTTATCAAGCAAAGACTTGCTTTAACACCTTCATATGGTGCCGATGATGAAGTAAACACGTAGAAACCAGCAACCATTCGCTTGATCAGCATCAATACCATCGAGATCCATAACTTGTGCAACTCGTGCACTCAATAACAACATCATAATAGCTCAATTCATAAAATAGAGAAGACTCACACGAGAGGACTATCCTGCCATTTCTCTTGCCATTACCACATCATGCTAAAAGCCTGATACACATCGTGAAACCATATCACACAAATCCGACACCAAGGATCATACCTCTACCTAACTGAGCTACAAAGCGTGATCCCATCCAACTGCTGGACCACATGACATACTCCAAGCCGCGTTTTTTCAAAATGAATAACCATGTGAAATTAGACATCAATCACTCAAAGTGCATTTCCATAACCACGGGGAAATCAGACCATACCATGCCACCCGAACCAGAAAGAACATAACCAATACGTCTCAACCTGCAACACCAATACTGGCCTACCCATAACTCTATGTCAACACTGGTCACCCACAAAAGGTAGATAACTCTCCGAACGTTCATAACGACTGAATCATGACATATACTAACACCTGACTAGTTTTGCTCGCATCCTCGTAGTTCACAACTACAGTGTTCGTGACAACTCCCAGTCTGAAAATCCATGAGGTGCACCAATTACTATATCTGATCCCAATTCCACTACTCGAATATAAAACATGTCTCTAATACTCAATCATTCTGCGGGGCTACTCCTATAATTCTTCTGTGCCACCAACAAACTTGGATATCGGCAGTCGATCCAACAAGAGAGCGCTGTAACACCAATGGTGCCCCCTTACTCAAACACATTGCCTTAAGCACATTGTCCTTTATGAATGTATACTCTCATCCAGCCACCCAATAGTGGTATCCTTTACCTAATCATCTGAAACTGCCAGTTCTGACCTTCCTTCAAGAACTGAACCGTGACCTCACATATACCACTCTCCACTATACACAAAATACCGCGTACGGCATGCCTCCTATGATAAATATAAGAACTTCATGCTCCCTTCCTAGCCATAAAAAAAACTACGTACCCAACTAGCCAAGAACTTTCCATTATCCCATTTAGAAGCAAAATCACTATACATCACATGGCCCTCATGCCAGTGGAAAATATACATTTCTAACCGTGGTAGAAATCATCAAGAACTTCTTAATCACGTTTGTACAACACCAAACCGCCAGGACTGAATCCTTCTAACTCAACCAAGCTACGCATGCCACAAAATTCTAAGAGAATTGCTAAGAAACACCTGTAACAACTCATTACCTTATAAACACCCAAAGAACTAACCATATCCCTTATCATGCTGATCCAACATACTACTAAGTTGTCCTATTTATCCAAGTTCCCTCTAACTTACCTTCGAATTGATACTTCTTCTTGCCATAATACCGCAATTCTCAATCCCGGCTCACCGCACGAAACCCGAGCATAAAAATATACCGTATAAGGCTCATAAGCCGCTGAATACTCCCTCAATTATCCCCAAGGCACCACATTGGAAATACTTACCCTGAAGAGAATTCTTGCGAGTTTAAAGTCATTACCCTCTCTTTCCTGATACTGATGGATAGAATCAATGATAATGCAAATACACCACAAGACTCGACACATTCCCCATAAATCTCAATTCTAGCCCTTCTCACACCTTGAAGATCCTCGATCGCTACATATAACCTTGAATCCGTCTGAACCATTCTCGAACGTCATTTACTCTACACAATTTCAATTACACTAACCAAGTGAACAGAACGACTTGACCCCACTTGCAATCCACATATTAGGAAAGTAATCCACCCCTTTGAAGCAACAAGAACACTCATACATTTCACACTCTACACTTACCAGTACAACTCCATCATTCAATGGATTCCACTATCCGTAAAGTACATTACAACTTGTATCGATGAAATTTCCATCACTCGAGTCATTCCCAGACTCTACCTCTGTAGGTCATAACTGATTCACCAATATACCTCGCACCAAAACCAGTACAACACATAATCATGTAATCAACTTATCATTAACAGACTCCCCCACTCGGCTCAAAGCCAAGGATCAAGACAAACAATAACTTACGATGCCCACACATAATCACTGCCACCATACTGTCGTGAGGTTCAACTAAATCCTCCATAAGCTCATATGACCCAAACCATCTAACCCTCAACTCATATGCAAATCTTGTATTCACCAAAATAATGGTCATGCCAACTCCCACAAGCGAGCTAAACTCAAATTACAACATATATCATTTACTGGTAGAAAAGAACTTACTACAGATAAACATATGGGTCACACACCTCAGGACAACCCGCAAGAGAATACCCTTGCCTGCTTAACCTCAAAATGATATCTCCTTATACACTTTCGAAAATCGTAGCTATCACACAAATACTATACCTCCTTACATTAGAACACAACCACTGCCTGAATACACCGCTAATCAAATACATGAATGCTACTGGAGCATTGGTCAGCTCAAAAGATATCACAGGAACTCAGAACATAACAGGAAAACCCACTTCACTCCACAACTAAACTACACGAGAGGTCCTTCAATACTCATAACTCGAAGCCATATTCTAATTCAATACAGAAGTCAATTACTCAATGATTCTTGTTACATCTCCTGCTAATCCATTCTTGTCATAATCACACAACCTGAGCACATCTAACTATCAATCACACTCACCACGTAGTCACCTAGTCACAAGGTTCCATTAATAAGGACACAAACGAACATATAAGTCCCCCAACACATGTGCTCACACAAATGAACTCTCAACACTCAAGCCACAGACAAAATCCATCCTCAAGTCCTTCCGACTGGCCCATTATTTACATGTTAAAAATCACATCTCACCCATGGAAGTCACAAGCCGCCGACGCACAACTGATACCAAGCGCTCTCGTGCGCATTCAAATACATGAAAGAAATTCAAAGAGTTACGTTTTTGGCTGAATAAATGGATTCACACGATAAGAATTCAAGAATGTGGAATATTTCCTAAGGGTTCTGCAGCCTCTCGAAGATAAGTACAGACGTCTCCGTACCGATCCGCCAGACTCTACTAAACCTGCTCATGACCGTTGAGTCCTATGCAACCTACATCTCTGATACCAACTTGTCACGGCCCCAAATCCTAACCGGTCATGATGGTGCCTATCGTGAAACTAAGCTAGACAACCATCACCTTACTACGCGCTTATTCAATTATAACAATTCACAATTTAATAATAAGCATGCAACCATAACATCAATTAATATAATCAATGTCTTAGCGTTCCCATATTAGCCTAAACAACCTCCCAAGAACTGGAGTCAATAGTCATGAGCATCTAAAAATAAATAAATCGAACTCTACTAAAACTATAATATATGTCTCCGAATCAAATGCTAAAACTAAATAAGGAAGGGAAATGGAGAAGCTGTGGATGCTGGACAGCTACCTCAAAATCCCGTGAAATGCTGTTATCGAACTTGTGTCAGCTACTACTGCGAGCTAGTACCTGGATCTATGAACAGAGGCACATGGAGTCTTTATGAGTATGCCAACTCAGTAGTAATGAAAATAAATCACAGTCTGAGTAATATAAAGACACAAAACAGATATACAATTTCACAAAAGCCAGTAAAACACCAAGTCACCAGGTAGTATTCAACAAATACATAAGTTCGAAATCAGTTTCCAGAAATCCTTTAAACCAAGTGTAATATCAATATATCTCAGTAAAACCAGTTTGAAAATGAAGTAATTCATAGTTTTAAAACTCAGTAAAAATCTTAATAAACTGCCCCTCGGGCCATAGTCATTTCTCGTAACAATTTCTTTCAGTATCAACCCATCAGGTAACCTCACAATCACTTTGCCCATCAGGCAACCTCACAATCACTCTGCCCATCAGACATCCTCACCATCACTCATCATAAGCCCCGTGGGCATCACTCAATCGGTACCGGGGCTCACTGAGGTGTGTTACAGACTCCGGAGGGGCTCCTACAGCCCAAGCGCTATAATAAGCCACAACATGGCATAAATCACACACTATATAGGCCCGCAACCTCACTCATATCATAACATCCTCACAATGTAGGCCAGTAGCGTCACTCATATAATAACATCCTCACAATATAGGCCAACAGCCTCACTTAGTCAGATACTCTCAATTTGCCCTTCAGGCCATAAATATACCGGGTTCTCGACCCAAAAGTAGTGTTTCATTTTTAAGAAGTAGTATCAAAATACTCTGAGTGTCAAAATAATTTCACAAAAAAGACTGAGTGAAAAATCATAACATATCAATGAGGAAAATATAGTAAACACCACCCTCAAAGGGTAAACAAGTCGGCACTAGGCCCCAAACATGGCTTACAACCCAAAACATATCATAATACATAAATACTAATTAAGCAAAGGCTTACAAATCGGTTTCGCAACTCATAGTCTCCTAAATAGGAAAGATGTTTCCAAAGTTTCCACCTTTTCATTTCAAAACCAGTGAAAGGGTGCATAGTGTGGGGTTTCATAACCTCAAGACAGGATTTAAAGACATTACTTACCTCAAAACTAGCTCGGAACTATTCCACCACACCCTTGCTTCAAGAATCAACCTCTGAAGGCTCCAAATCTACCAAGTTCAGATTTTTATCATCAATATGTGCTTAAGGAACGAATTCCAATTGAAAGATATCAAATTTAGCTCAAAAATTCTAAATCGGTCAATACCCGGCCCGCGTCCTAAAACTCATAATTTTTTATACAAAAGTGTTCTTCGTCCTCTCACGAGTCCGTACATATAAAGAACACTAAAATCGGAGTTCGTTTGACCCCTCAGATCGACCCCTAAATGTCTCATAATCTCAAGCCCTAAAACCCAATTTTTCTACTGATTTTCCATGAATTTACACTGGTTTTATGCTCTATAATCACCCATAATAGAGTTTTAATGACTAGAACATTTAACTCTATGAAGAACAAGAATTTCCCTCTTCAAAATCGCCCCCAAGAGCTCTTTTCCGTACAACAATGGTGTAAAAAGGGGTTTAGGTTGCAGAGGAAATATTTAAATACTGACCAGGTACTAATGCACTGCGATCGCAGAAACAAGGTCACGATTGCTGATGAGTGGCAATTTTACCACTCATTTTAGCCTCTTTTCAGTAGATTTTGTGCTGCTCAATGGGTATTTAAGGTTACTATCAATGTATAATTTCTCTATTTGCAGGAAAATGATGCCATGAAGTGGTTAAGGTCAAATTGGAGTGAAATTGAGCAAAAAGAGAGTAAAGAAGAGAAAAGAGGGGAGCAATGGCCGAATGCGATCGCATATGCAACATGCGAATCGCATTTCGAGCCCAGAAGATCGCATACCGCAACAGAAAGATGAGTCAAGTTTAATGAGTGAAATGCGGTCGAATATGCGATCGCATATCGCAAATGCGGTTCGCATTTGAGCCGCATCACCATATGATGCCTGAAGTTACATTCTAAATGCGACGCACGAATGCGATCACATATCACTAATGCGGACCGCATATCTCAAATGCGACG